>JAJKFL010000010.1:21140585-21323085 GCA_021186555.1 Reticulitermes speratus
TGGCCTATTTATAATAGGCAGAATATCAGAGTCATTGACTGTAGGGAGACAGAAGCAGAGTGGCTTCCCACACCGAGACTTCTACCGGGTGCCTCGCAAATATGGAGCCGGGATAGATAAGTCAGTGTAGTGACTAGGCTAAGGGGTCGACAAATGGGGAATACTTTTCTGTTTATCTGCAGGAACAAGATATTATTCTCATCTATAAAGTGTTCATACTAACACTGGGTCCCACCCATTCTTATGTTGTATGATTTTCAGGGGATTTTTCCCTTGAAAAAGGAGGCTCGATCGTGAATGTAACCACTCACCTCTATCTAGTGCCAAAATTAATAACGAATAGAGCTATACCGCTACGTTAATATGCTCTCATGATTTGTTTGTTTAGGTACGGGACAATTTCGTCGTCATACTTAGCAAATGAGGGTCCAATGCATTACAGCTGTTACTTATTAGGAAACAGGTGTTGTCCTTCTGCTTGCCTATGTCCATTCCTTGTGTTAGGCATGAGGTAAATCGCGTCCCTGCGAGGATAATCTCTATGTTGTCCACGAATAATAATAGAAATCCCACGTGTGCACACTCTTCAATTCAATGATACCAACCTAATGAACAGAATGACAGATTTCCTCTCTAATGTATTTTATCCGAAAACTTAATCCCAATAATTATTGGGTATTCGACATTTTGCACTGGCAAACGCCAAGTCACGTGGCTATGATATTGAAATTAGCGGTTTAGTGTAACCGGTGGGATGATTTTAGAAGTGGGAGGTTGTTGTCCTGTTGTACAGCATTTAATGATATATCGTCACAAAACAGTCCTGTTGTCCTGCATGTAGTGATATATCGTCACAAAACAGAGCGATGTATAACATGACATTAAATCTATAAAGGCTGGGCTTAGAATATCTACAACCAGGTTTAAGACTAAAAATCTGTATTTTAACTGAATGTTGTATTTCTTATAGTTCTTACGATTGGCAGAATACGTAACCTTTATTTTCCTCTATATCTTTGACAGATTTTTATCCATAACAGAAGCAAACTGTGTTCACTGTGAGGTACGAACGGAATGTTTATATAAAACGTAGTTAGATTTTAGGGTTGAAAGGCAATAACGATATTGGAACTTGTGAAAACATTCTGTCAAATCACATTTTACTAGACATATTAAAACTCTTATCACTTGCTGAAAATATGTCATTTGAAAATTTGACTCCAGTTCTTGCCGATAAAGTAATCATGGTTTGCGAATACATTACAAAAAATTTGCCTTAATATTGCACAGTGTTTTCTCTCCTATAGAATTTCTGTTACTGTAGCTTACGTAAGTTTATAATCCAAAACCAAAACGCAATTTAGTTTTGGAGTAGCGTTTGGGATCTGTGTGTAGTTGGTGATCATTTGGAACGGAACTGAATGCTAATTTTCAATGCTTGCCATTGTAAACATATTAAAATTAATTCAATTATATTCAATATGCGTTTATTAACGTGGGACACAAACTCGAAACCCTGAAAAACAGTAAGAAGTTAATAACAGAATGCTACCAATTAGTACGGGATCTGCTTTAATGCAGTAATCCCAATATTAGCAATAACAATTCAATTTAATTCAATTCTAGTTTATTAATGTGCCAAGTCAACAGCCAGATGACCAATTACACAAACAGCACAACATACAAACACAAATAACAGACAGTGAACAGGACACAAATAAAACAAACACAACCAAAACACACAAACAAACAAACAAATAAATAAAATATACTTAAATAATTAATACGGACACCTTGAAATAACGTAATAAAATAATATCACATCTGACTAAGTGTGACAATTTGCCTTCTGAAGACATAACAATAACAATAATAATAAGTAATAATAAGTAATAAGCAATACAAACAACAAAATAACGATGTTAATTTTAATTTATTTGGTAAATAATTTTTTATTAAAATGAAGAATATTCATGCGTTGTTTGGTCGAATATAAAGTTTTCTATCTTCGCAATATTTATGTGTATAATTTTTTTTTTTGACTTGCAATACTTTTCAGGAATATCTGCAATCGGTCATTATACAGGATAATCTTTCTGTCGTCAGTAGCTTTAATCTGAAATGGAAAAAAATATATCTAGTTCTTATGAAGACTGTCATGTCTATATTTTATATGCTGCACAAAATTCCTTAACAAATGTAGCAAGTTTTTCCAAAGATTAATTACTTTGCGCAATTTCAACACCCTGTGTTATGTGTCTTTAATATTACTCTCTCTTTAAAGATTAGTTTCTTCTCCGCTTTTTTTTCCTGACTGTGCGACGTTGTTTTGAGTTCTAATTGCCTAAAGTTCGTAACAATTTTCTTGAATACACCCAACTCTATCAAGGTTTATGGGAACATATACGTAACACTTATCTAGTAAGGCTTCTTCCCCCAACCCCCTCCGCAATTAAGAAGAGAATATTGCCTGCAGATTAAGAAATTTTTGTTTTTAGACTTATTACGCAGGAACTATTCCTTAAAACTTAAATTTTGAGACTTACAGAGCGAATGTAGTTTAAACTCTGACCTCCTGGGCCCTTACATCGTGTAGGATAATAATCTTGTTTCGACGTTTTGAAAGAAAATTGATGACTTCTTTTTTCATCATGACTGCATTTTTTTCAGATAGTTGCTAAAGTGATTTGGAGAAGAAAGTATATCGACTGTACAGAAAGTTTGAAAAGATTAGATGCTTTAAAATTTTCTACATAATTGTCTTAATGTGTTTAACCTGAAGAGGGAATTATTATTTTACTTCGAAACATCGCAGAAGTATATATTCGTACGCGGTATAGGTAAAAACCTGCCAAAGTTATAATTTATATGTTGCCTGTCATCGTTTTCGTGTCCAGTTTAAACACTTTTTTGAAAAATGACAGACAAGGGTCCCACCTACAGAAATTCCTCGCCTTTTATGCAGTGAACACCTGCATCACCTTGTTAATGTGTGTTAATTACCGACGCTGTCAAATGCTAAATTATGTAGCGTCGGCGACAGAAAAATGAACGAGTATCGAGGATTGATGTAATAATTTTGACAGGGGACAGCCGAAGTGACAGGAGGATAAACCTGTTGCAGTGCCACATTGTCCACCAAACATTCCACACCGATTCTTCTAGGAAACAACACGGGCCTCCTCGTTGGGGGGGGGGGGGGGGGGTAGCAGCGAATAAACCGCCTGAGCCACGGCACAGCTCTCGAAATATATACATTTTCCATAAATATTTATGAGTGTAAGAAATATCTATCTCTCTTTGCAAAATATCGTAAATATCAGAGAATTATTCAGGATTTATTAGTGTGTTCCTTCTTAACTGTTGGAACGACTTGCTACACTATATAAACTCCAATATATAATTCTATTCATTTCCGTTCATTAATTGATAATTCTATAAATATACCCCAGAAAGGCACAAATAATCCTATTTACAGCTTTATACTTAAAACACCATGCCTTCAACAAATTTCGATCCGTAATGAGTCTTCTTCAGGGAGCAACCACATGAACCAATAAGGTATAAAAATAATTAAGAAAAGATTAGGCTAACAATGTATCATGTATCAATATATCAAGGTATATTATACATTTTTATGCTAATTTTATCTTAATTCTTGTTTTACACAGGATTAAGTGTTTCTTCCCTGAAGATGATCTAAAACACATCGAAACATGTTGGAGACATAGCGTTTTAAATATAAAGTTCTATATTAAAATATCTGTGTATTTTGTTTGGATATATTTTATATAAAACTCCCAGATATTGATAGGGTATCAGAGCGGTCAAACAGGAAAAGTTCGCAAAAAAAAAAAAAAGCAAGTCATATTGAAGAAAGACATCGACAGAGTAAAGACTGACATGCAGATCTATCTGCATTATATTTGCATGTATTCTACAGGACACTATTCTCCTGGCCAGGCAATTACACTGAAAGCAAATGCGACAAAATCTGTCGCATTTTACACAGCTCTAACACATCTTTATAAACTCGATACTGCAATGGAGATTGACACATAAATTCAAACATGGAAATTAATTGATGTGATCTGTAATTTTCGAGCATGGTGAAGCACATCAGCACCGTGATTATATACATTAGTTAACACACGTGCTACATAAAGCTGAAGGCTCATATTAATTAATAAGCGTTAAGCTTTTGACCATCAGTTAAAATAAAATAGATTACTGGAATCAATAGATGATTTAATTTATAGAAATTCGGCAAAGATATTTTTCATACACACTCTGTAATTTGTGAGCAGGCTAGCGAAAGTATTATTATGTCATTATTGCCATTATTTCCAATAACCAATGAATTTATGGGTTGCTAAACACATCACACATTTGACATATTGTAGAGTGCTGCCATCTATTGAAACGTAGGTAAAGATTTAAAAAGAATCCTTGCAGTAAAAATAATGAATGTTGCCTTTCTTACTCATTACTTTGATAATCATAAAATTTTATTCGATTATTATTAATGGAATAATGTATTTTCCTTTTATGTTTATACATTATAAACTTCAAACCTACAAAAATTTCGGTTAAAACATACATAAATATACGTGTGAAGACTTGTGACTGCTGCTAAGAGTTTCGGTATTGTTGCTTTACAAGAACGTATACTTCTTAAACTTTACGTTACTTGTACCGTACATTTTTAATTATATATATATGTTATGCAGACAAATGTACACAGTATTATGTTATTTAACACAATTTTTATTAAATGCTACCCAACATGTTTCTAGCCTATATAAGGAAATCACTCTTTTAAAAGGAATCCGTTAGATCAACAACCGTTCTACCAATACAGAATTTTAATTGTAATTTTAGCTTAAATACTTTTAACTTAGAGACGTTTTAATATTGTTTTCAGATATCAATAACCAAATACATCTAACGGCTTTTTAAGAATTTTATATACCAATAATATAGCTTTGTAATTTCAACAAAAGAGCCCCTGAAGATGAGCCTTATATAGGCTAGAAACATGTTGGGCAGCATTTAATAAAATTGTGTTAAATAACATATTCGTTACATTTGTCTGCATAACTATATATGTAAACTTTTAATTCATGTTCTAACAATGCATTAAAATAGATAAAATACCCTGCGAGAAAGCAGTAATTAGATGTTAAAATTTCTGTATTTTTTTTTTTTTGCCGAAAACCAGATTATGAGAATATTAAACATTAAAACGTTAAGAGAAAGGCAGAAACTAAATTGAAATATATATACTTGAAGAAACACAAAATTGTGTGCATATTTTGTCATTCATTCTGTTGTCTGTGCGATCTAGTGCTTCCTCTTTCAATTTCCAGTACACAGTATTTGCCTTAGGGTCATCCAGTAGATGCTTACTCCTTCTTTCTCGTCTTCCCGTCACTTCTATACTTCTCTCTCTTTCCTTTAATAACGGTGCACGTGTCAGGAAGTACAAATTCAAAGTTTCGGTACATGAAGTCCGTAAATGCGTGACACTTCTTACTATATGTACAGTCTAGTGTTCTTGATGAGAAGAAAACAAGCAAATGCTACACACAAGTTCGTGTTTTAGCAATCATTAAAGGCAAATCCTCTCCTAGAGTGATGAAATTCAACTGATAGCTTCATCTGGGCCATCAAAGTTTCAAATCTCAGCAGGGGCAAGCCACTTATCTCTATTCCAAAAGGCCCAGACAGATTGTGGAGCCCACACTTCCTTCTATTCAATGGGTATCGGACTTCTTTTCCGAGCGTAAAGCGACAGGGGCATGACTCTAGTCCCCCGTATACACCTTCATGAGATGGACAAAACGCCTTTAAATATGGACATCTTTAACTAAACATCCAAATAAAGAAGTGGCACTTATCGAATAACTCCCATCGTTTTAATGTTCTCAAATTATTTTTCCTAATCTTAACTTCTATTTTACCCTCCGTATTTTTCTAAGTCTTTCCAGTGATTGGTAGCCTCTTGCTATCAATTTTTATCCCACGTTATTTTTGTCTGAAACGTTTCGATATAATTTTTGTCTGAAACGTTCAGATATAATTTTTGTCTGAAACGTTTAGATATAATTTTTGTCTGAAACGTTCAGATATATTTTTTTCTGAAACGTTCAGATATAATTTTTGTCTGAAACGTTTAGATATAATTTTTGTCTGAAACGTTTATATATAATTTTTGTCTGAAACATTTAGATATAATTTTTGTTTGAAATGTTTAGATATAATTTTTGTCTGAAACGTTCAGATATAATTTTTATCTGAAACGTTTAGATATAATTTTTGTCTGAAACGTTTAGATATAATTTTTTGTCTGAATCGTTTAGATATAATTTTTTGTCTGAAACGTTTAGGTATAATTTTGTCTGAAACGTTTAGATATAATTTTTGTCTGAAATGTTTAGATATAATTTTGTCTGAAACGTTTAGATATAAGCATTAGAGTTTTCTGGTATCTTATGCTGCGTTTATTTCAAATGTGCTACCGACGTTTCGGTAGAGCGTACTGCGTCCCTCTTCATGAGAGTCGAAGAAGAATTTGTAAGGTATATTCTGTCGAAGTGTTTTTCGACTACTCTAACGATGGAGGCAGTACACCAGGGGTGCACCCAAGGCGGTGGGCTGCCGGGTTTCAACTTCCCCTTCAAATCAAAATTTAAAAAAAACACAAATTCTGTAGACACGACGATATCAAACGTTGTACGTGATTTACACTTCAGCCGAAATCAGCTGATGACTAATACATTGAAAATTTGAAAAATAAAATTAAGTTTAGCAGGCCTTAGATGTTAGATGAATTTTGAGAAACAAGAAGATTAGACATTGTGATTTAAATTATGTGATTGAGTCACGGAACATGTAGTTATATTTGTGTGTATGTAAATGCAGTTACACACAGTGTTATGTTATTTACCCTTAGGACATGATTTTTTAAACATAATTTTTAAAATCAAATTATATATAGCTTCAGGATTAGCCTCCAAATGGAAAATTGTGGGAGCGCACTTGCAGTACGCTTCTCCGAAACTTCCAAAACAAATTACCTATCAATATGACTTTATCCCAGAATATTTCACCCTTCACCAACAACACTGTTAAAACCACTTTCAATCCTCGTAGATTGCGACGCTATACAGAACCCTATAGTGTATATCGGATGGCCCTTTTTCAAATGCGTGTGCGTTTCTGTCGCACTTTATCAAGTATAAAGCCTTGCGACAATAATTGACAGTCTGTGCGCGTAACGTATGTGAAAATCTGTTAGAATCTTTCTTTAGTTTGGGTTGGTTTGAGGAACTCAAGGCTTGCCTGGCGTCGACAGTTCTTTTGTCGTGTAATTTTGTGGTAGAGATTTACCAACATTTCCAAGAAACTTGTTCCTGAACTTTTCAGTGTTGATATATTCTAAAAATTAAAACCTCAACCTCAGAACTCGTGCCTTATGCACACAAGTTTATTTCCAACTAATTGCAAAATTGGTTTTAATGCTTCTACATGTTTCGCCTGTAAACTACAGCCATCCTCAGGGAGATACAGGTATTAAATACACTAACAGATGCTATATATTTTGTCAAGTATAAATGTTAAAATATTTATACATATTATGCCATTTCATAAATGTACAATATTATTAAGATCGTGTTAAATTATAACACAAGTGAAGTATTAAAATTACGAAACATGTAGTACCCGAATATCTGGTGATAGAGGAATTCTCTCTCCAGTTTACAGTAAAGCCGAGACTCCAGATTTAGACATTCGGTGTGCAATCCATGAATGAATATGCAATTAGTTGGATATGAACTTGTATTGCACGGAAAATGTACACTTGGTTGAGGCATTGCGCTATAAGCCGGAAGGTCGCGGGTTCGATTCCCGATGGAGTTATTGGAATTTATCTTTGACTTTAAAATTTCGGTCTCACTACGATCCTGAGTTTGACTCAGCCTCTAACACTCCTGGGGGTTAAAGGTGGCCGGTGCTTAGGGCTGCGAACTTTACCAGTTTTATATGTCGAGTGTCTGGAAATCTGGGAGCCTCAAACTCCTGGAACTCTAGGGCTTGTCGAGACCTGCATAGAGATTGCTTACATACATTTAATATCTGGAGGTATATTTGTAACAAACCTCAGATCTGAAACTCAATGCATATCTAATTTCGTTCCTAAAGTTAAAGAAAATTTTCACAAGATAGCTATGATAATATTTTTCACTTACAAAATATTTCCGTAAACAACTTTGCAAATTTTTCGAAGATGTGTCACCGTATATCGTTAGAGGGCCATGAATTGGAGTTCTGTAATGTTGACCGGCCTCGTAATTTCGCGAATCCAACATGTTTTTGTCAGTATTATAGGAAATTAAGGTACATAACGTTGGTAAGGTTGTCAGTATTATAGGAAATTAAGGTACATAACGTTGGTAAGGTTGTCAGTATTATAGGAAATTAAGGTACATAACGTTGGTAAGGTTGTCAGTATTATAGGAAATTAAGGTTATATAACGTTGGTAAGGTTGTCAGTAATTTTAGGAAATTAAGGTACATAACGTTGGTAAGGTTGTCAGTATTATAGGAAATTAAGGTACATAACGTTGGTAAGGTTGTCAGTATTATAGGAAATTAAGGTACATAACGTTGGTAAGGTTGTCAGTATTATAGGAAATTAAGGTTATATAACGTCGGTAAGGTTGTCAGTATTTTAGGAAATTAAGGTACATAACGTTGGTAAGGTTGTTAGTATTATAGGAAATTAAGGTACATAACGTTGGTAAGGTTGTCAGTATTATAGGAAATTAAGGTACATAACGTTGGTAAGGTTGTCAGTATTATAGGAAATTAAGGTACACAACGTTGGTAAGTTTGTCAGTATTATAGGAAATTAAGGTACACAACGTTGGTAAGGTTGTCAGTATGATAGGAAATTAAGGTACACAACGTTGGTAAGGTTGTCAGTATTATAAGAAATTAAGGTACATAACGTTGGTAAGGTTGCCAGCGTCGTAATATTTATATCAACAGTTTTAAGAAAGGAGGAATTGTACTGCATATATATATATATCAACAGAAATTTTCTGTCAGACAAAATTTCGTGAAAATCGGTCAGTAATGGGGGGATATAAGTATCATGTACTTTGGACTGACTTTATTCTGAGGATATTCTAACGCATTGAGATTATTTAATGTGTGGGTGTTTTTGTAATGTGCTTGTTTATTTGTATTGTGTGTGTTTGTTTTTGTAAGGTGTGGATGTTTTTGTAAGGTGTGGATGTTTTTGTTAAGGAGTGGATGTTTTTGTTAAGGTGTGGATGTTTATGTAAGGTGTGGATGTTTTTGTAATATGTGTACGGTGTTCTAATGTGTGTACTTTTATTTAATGTATGTATTTTGTTTTGTAATTGTGTATAGTTTGTTTTGTATTGTTATTTTTATGTATATTATATGTACATTTGTATTGTGTGTACTGTGTAAGGACTACTGCCACCGGGTGAAAACATTTGTATTGTGTGTACTAGTGTAAGGACTACTGCCACCGGGTAAAAACATTTGTATTGTGTGTACTAGTGTAAGGACTACTGCCACCGGGTGAAAACATTTGTATTGTGTGTACCAGTGTAAGGACTACTGCCACCGGGTGAAAACATTTGTATTGTGTGTACTAGTGTAAGGACTACTGCCAACGGGTGAAAACATTTGTATTGTGTGTACTAGTGTAAGAACTATTGCCACCGAGTGAAAACATTTGTATTGTATGTACCAGTGTAAGGACTACTGCCACCGGGTGAAAACATTTGTATTGTGTGTACTAGTGTTAGGACTACTGCCACCGGGTGAAAACATTTGTATTGTGTGTACTAGTGTAAGGACTACTGCCACCGGGTGAAAACATTTGTATTGTGTGTACCAGTGTAAGGACTACTGCCACCGGGTGAAAAAATTTGTATTGTGTGTACTAGTGTAAGGACTACTGCCACCGGGTGAAAACATTTGTATTGTGTGTACCAGTGTAAGGACTACTGCCACCGGGTGAAAACATTTGTATTGTGTGTACCAGTGTAAGGACTACTGCCACAGGGTGAAAACATTTGTATTGTGTGTACTAGTGTAAGGACTACTGCCACCGGGTGAAAACATTTGTATTGTGTGTACCAGTGTAAGGACTACTGCCACCGGGTGAAAACATTTGTATTGTGTGTACCAGTGTAAGGACTACTGCCACCGGGTGAAAACATTTGTATTGTGTGTACTGTGTAAGGACTACTGCCACCGGGTGAAAACATTTGTATTGTGTGTACTAGTGTAAGGACTACTGCACCATGAGGGTGTAAAACATTGAAATTGTATTGTGTGTACTAGTGTAAGGACGACTACCACCGGGTGAAAATATTTGTATTGTGTGTGCTAGTGTAAGGACTACTGCCACCGGGTGAAAATATTTGTATTGTGTGTACTAGTGTAAGGACTACTGCCACCGGGTGAAAACATTTGTATTGTGTGTACTAGTGTAAGGACTACTGCCACCGGGTGAAAACATTTGTATTGTGTGTACTAGTGTAAGGACTACTGCCTCCGAGTGAAAACCCAATTGCAATAAATAGTAATAATAATAATAATAATAATAATAAATTTCGAAATTTCAAAGGAGGACTCGCAGGCTAACTTACAGATAACGTAGCGATCTCACGATCACATTTTTCTCGTCCTGGTCTAACCTCCTCATATCAGGGTCTTGCTTTTTCTGTGTCCATTATCTCCTGTGGTTCTAGTAGTTTACACTTCGTTCATTGGGCTGCACAGTTTTCGTCTTACAACTTGAAACCTTTCGATGTTGCAAGTCCGTGAAAACGGCCTTCTTTTGTTCGGCTGACAGCCTTTTGAAGTTCCTTATATCGAAAGTCAATTCTGTTGAGCCTCGAAATTCTCGGAAATACGATAACCCTCTTACTGACATATAAATTCCACAAAACTTCATGGCCCTCAAGAAGATACAGTAGACGACAGGAGGGCCTACGTGAGACAGCAAGGAAACGGTATTTGTTTCTTTTCTTCCTTCTATCCCAAGCAACCGTGATAGCTCAGTCAGCATAGTGATCATGCTACACGCTGGACGAACTGTTTCGAATTCCAGAAGGGGCAGGCGATTTATTATTTCTCCAAAACCTCCAGACTAGCTCTGAGGCGAAACCAGCGTCTTATTGAATGGGTACCGTGGGCAAAAAACCTGGAGCGTGAGGCTGACGAGTTTCTGACATCTAATGCCTAGGTTAAGAATGAGTGGAATTATACTTCTACTGTCTGGGGGTGCAGAGGGGGGCAAACACCCCCCTAATATTTTTTTCTACATAATATTTTTTTATTATGAGTTGAAGAGGGGCTAATGAAAAATATAAATATTTTCTGAAGTAATATTTGTGTGGCGTAAAGACAGAGGGGGGGGGGGGGGTTGGCGGAGAAAATGAAAATCTGAATTTGACGGGGCACAGAATGGAGGAATTTGAGTCACCAATTTACAAAGGAAGAGATGCACTGTAAATTCTCTATGTTCTTTTCCTAAGGTCAGTGCATATCAAGGACTGCTTCAAAAGAAGCTTCCCCATCTTTCTAAATTGTCTCCTTCGAAAATTAAAGGTCCTAATACCCACTGTTGGTTTTGCGCCCCCAAATGCTACTAGCCGCCGATCCCAGTGGCAGTGCGGTCTAAGGCGTGGGTCTTCGGCCGCTCGCTTACTAGGATCGTGGGTTCGAATCCCACCGGAGGCATGGATGTCTGTCTCTTGTGAGTGTTGTGTGATGTCAGGTAGAGGTCTCTGCGACGGGCTGATCACTCGTCCAGAGGAGTCCTACCGACTGTGGTGTGTCTCAAATGTGTGTGACCATGAAACCTCGACGAAACGAGGAGGCCCATATAGAGCTGTCGAGCCATAGAGAGAGAGAGAGAGAGAGAGAGAGAGAGAGTGCTACTAGCCAAGTTACGCCTATGACCTTACGTGACTTCCCAGCCTTACATTCCTGTGAGGTTCACTGCGCAGAACCTGTCCATAGCAGTAGCCTATTGTCAGCAGCATCTAACAAGAAGGCTGCTATCAAGTGAGCTAATGTGACGTCAGCTGCCACAGCGGTATTTCCAAACCTGACAATGGATTGCGTTACCGGTGACAGTGAATATGATGAATGTGGGGTGGTTAATGAGCAATAGCTGAAAGACGATCATTGTTATGTGCATGTCATTATAATCACCATCCTTCAGGCATAAACTTTCACTTTAAAATAAAGTCGAACTCGTTTATAACGTCATGAAAGGGACTGAATATTTTGTATAATTGATTATTTCTACCAACAAATGCACCAAGAATATTTTGTGTCGTTATAAACGAGTGTTTTTATAACCGAGGAGTATAATGTTATGGTTAACAGTGAGGAATTAACTACCACCAAAGAATATCTGACGGTATAGGCGAGGTGTCGTATAAACCGATGTCGTTATAATCGGGTTCTACTGTATTTCTAGTAAAATTATCACCGTGTAATATTGGAAGTACGTATCAGGTCCAAATTTCTTTTTTCGTACGCTGATTCCTGGATGCAGGAGAGAAAAATTTACACTGTCGTTGCGAGACTTGCCTTTAGGGTACAAATACTATGCTGGTTTTTGTTTCGAGGTTACTGGGGTATCAGTTGTATGGAGGGAATGCTATTTTAAACAAAACAAGAAAATTATCCAGGGTGCTTAAAGGAATGGGAAGGGCGGTCAATGCAGTTGCCTGAGTATATTTCTTGCTCTTTAAAATCAACTTCTTTTCATGCACCTGCGACCTCATTAACCTCCAAGAAACACGCTTACTGTTTGTCCCTAACCTTAGTCTTCCAATTACACTTTAACTACTAGAAAATGCTGAGACAACTGAAGTACGATAGGCTGCAGCATAAGTGTGACTTGGCCAATAATATTGGAGAGTGGGGGACAAAATTGACCATCGATATTAGGAGATTTTTATATATATATATTATTTATTACTGCAAGTGGGTTTATACTCGGTGGCAGTGGTACTACAATGATACATAATACAGAATAACATACATCACAAAAAATAACACACAACACACCATCTTACAAAAAAATTAAAACACAAATACTACAAAAAGAAAGAGCAGCTAAGCCTAACAAAAAAAGAAACATAACACAGAATAACATACATCACAAAAAATAACACACAACACATAAACTTACAAAAACAATAAAACACAAATACTACAAAAAGAAAGAGTAGCTAAGCCTAACAAAAAAAAAGAAACATAACACAGAATAACATACATCACAAAAAAAACACACAACACACAAACTTACAAAAACAATAAAACACAAATACTACAAAAAGAAAGAGTAGCTAAGCCTAACAAAAAAAGAAACATAACACAGAATAACATACATCACAAAAAATAACACACAACACATAAACTTACAAAAACAATAAAACACAAATACTACAAAAAGAAAGAGTAGCTAAGCCTAACAAAAAAAAGAAACATAACACAGAATAACATACATCACAAAAAAAAACACACAACACACAAACTTACAAAAACAATAAAACACAAATACTACAAAAAGAAAGAGTAGCTAAGCCTAACAAAAAAAGAAACATAACACAGAATAACATACATCACAAAAAATAACACACAACACATAAACTTACAAAAACAATAAAACACAAATACTACAAAAAGAAAGAGTAGCTAAGCCTAACAAAAAAAAGAAACATAACACAGAATAACATACATCACAAAAAAAACACACAACACACAAACTTACAAAAACAATAAAACACAAATACTACAAAAAGAAAGAGTAGCTAAGCCTAACAAAAAAAGAAACATAACACAGAATAACATACATCACAAAAAATAACACACAACACATAAACTTACAAAAACAATAAAACACAAATACTACAAAAAGAAAGAGTAGCTAAGCCTAACAAAAAAAAAGAAACATAACACAGAATAACATACATCACAAAAAATAACACACAACACACCATCTTACAAAAAAATTAAAACACAAATACTACAAAAAGAAAGAGCAGCTAAGCCTAACAAAAAAGAAACATGACACAGAATAACATACATCACAAAAAATAACACACAACACACAAACTTACAAAAACAATAAAACACAAATACTACAAAAAGAAAGAGTAGCTAAGAGGAGTCAATTTAAAAAGAGGGGTTAGATTGGTTTGAATATGTTCTTAATGCACATACACAATTTCCCCCACTCTTTCCCAATTTTTAATTTGTTTTTCTTCAACTCAGTAGCCAAAAAACATTCTTACTGTTTCACTGTATTCTTACTGTATTTCTTACTGTATTGACTGATACGACGCGGTGTGCAGATACCAGCATTTCATATCAACCCACTGCCTCCACCACTTCTTATACCTTGATAAGCAACCTTAACACTATTTATCTTTCAACCATTGCTAGATCATTTCAAAATAGCTTAACATTGTAGCTTCCATAGCTATTCATTATGTATCTTATCGTTTCAAATTAAATTATTATATAATTAAATATCATTAATTTTCCTCAGTTTACTGCCTTTAATAAAGCAGTTAAATATCTTCTATCTCGACCTGTAGGTACTTGTCACTGTCATTCGTGAGGCGTTACAGGAAGTTCTGCCAACTTCTTACAAGCGAAGGCCCACCGCATATCGCACAAACCTAAAGTCCAACAATTAAGTTATATTAAAATGGCCATTTTTTTTTGGCATTTTCGGGGACGGAAACTGCACTGAAATAACAATTACAATGATACATACTTCACAGTCATGTTTCTAGTATCTTAAACACGTGTTTAATATTTACTGCTCCATGTGCAGCGCTGTTGCCATCTCCTCCTCGGGAAAGTCTCTAACAAAATCTAAGAAACTCTCCATTCTGAAGAATATTATCAGGAAGACGGAAGAATATCGGAAAAAATTAGAAAAAAAGGGAACAAAAGCGTGGGCAAGATTAGTCCGGGGCTAAGTTTTATTTCGAGAACTGTCCAGGAAAATCCGGGATGACTGGTCACCTTAATTGTAAGAGCGTACATGTAAACACGGGGTAGGGAGCTCTGTGACGTAATAATGCGAATATTTTGGGGACACGCCAATCTGCTTCTCATTCGCTCGCCACAGTGAGGCACAGCAACGTGCGGAACATAAAAACACAACAAAACAAAGCAAAAATAATAACCTACGAGTACTTTGTCGAACCAGTATAAAGCTTCCAGTACAACGAGTACCGGACCTTTCCCGGGGTTAAAACGCCCGGGACGTGGTGCTGATTACCTTCTCCTGGGACCCAGGTTATGAATGGATTAGAGCTATGCATCCGCCTCCCTTCTTTGCCTGCACAGGCATGTCATGGGGTTACCTTTAATTTTTCCATGTCGCAACAGCCCTTAGTGGACCAGGGCCACCTCTTTATCAAGGCTTCACGATCTCATCTTTAATTTTTCCATGGCGCAACACTTCCTAGTGGGCCAGGGTCTCCACATTTTCGAGGCTTCACGATCACACTCAGACACACCACACTCAGTAGGACTCCTCTGGACGAATGATCAGTCCGACACAGAGACCTCTACCTGACAACAAACAACACTCACAAGACACAGACATCCATGCCGCAGGCGGAATTTGAACTCACAATCCCAGCAAGCGAGCGGCAGTAGACCCACACCTTAGACCGCGCGGCCACTTGGATCGGATACCTTTACCTTTCTTTCTATAATACTGTAAAACAGAATGTATTTACTTCACTTTATATTCACCGTGCATCTTTTTATAATTGATTATTTGTACCAACAAAAGCACTAAGACAGTTTTTTCCACTGTTTACTTTATTATTACGATGCCCCAATACGCATTTCGGCAATTATTTTGCCATCATCAGGGGGTATTTTAAGTGAGTTTTTTACATAGACCAATTCTTTGGTTACGTCATAACAGTGAGTCAGTATTGCCGAAATGCGTATTGGGGCATCCTTATAACAAAGAAAACAGTGAAAAAACTGTCTTAGTGCATTTGTTGGTACAAATAAGCAAGACTATATTTACTTCTTCATTTTTCCGTATTATTTGCTTGGCCACCTACAGGCACTGCCTGCAGTCTTCATGGAACTCCAACCTACCTGTTGGCGCCGAGTCAAATGGGGGATGCTGTCCAGTTGAATGGGGAAAAGGAAGGCCGCTTATAGACAACTGTGTAGGCACGGGTTTGGTTCAAGAACATTTTGTAAGGACTTATTACGTAGAGTGAGGCACTGCAGAAGCTGTGTATTCGTATTCGCTGGGGTTTCCTTGCAAAAAAATACTTGACAGCTTTTCTTTTCTCATGTTCCCTGACATCAGCTACACTGATGACCAAACAGAACATGTGTCACAATACATACCCTCATTTCCTGATTCACTTTTTCACTGGTCTTTTGACTATGCACTTACGTTATTCATAGTGTTGTGCCTTCTCTTTACAAATGCAACTAATATTTGGGCAATTATTAAATTTTCACAATTTTCTCTGGATTATATACGAGATTTCAGGGCGGTTCTTCAAGACACGCCGCCACTACTTTCTCCTCAAAATTTTCTGCACACTTCTAACGTACGTAATTCGACGCGCAAATGTTTTACTCAAATTTATTATAGCTCTTTTGCATGTAAATAAATTTATATGGAACAAGAAACGATATTTTGTTTTCAGGCTTCCGCCGTGATGCTGATGAAATCTGCCGTCTTCTGGGGTATTACGCGGCGTCATGTGGTAATTGTTTACCGACGTTTCGGGACAACGTATCGGTCCCATCTTCATGGGTCAAGAGTCCGAGTAACCTACCTAATCTGACTCTTGACCCGTGAGGATGGGACAGACACGTTGTCCCGAAACGTCGGTAAACAATTACCACACGTCGCCGCGTAATACTCTAGAAGAACGCAGATTTCAAGAAATGATAATTGTCTGTTGATATAGCCCAACTGTGTTTTACCATTTGAAGACTAAACATTTGTCCATAGAAATGAAGACCCTTGCTGATGATACAAGAATTTTTATTGTGTATAGTCTTATTCCGACAAATGTACAATTTATTATGTCCTATTTAATACATGCTTATGTCAATAAATAGTCAACATGTTTCGAACTGTATCAGTTCATCTTCAGGACTCTTTATCATTACACCAGCTCTATGGTACTCATTAAAATAGATAAAATACTGTATGTATTTTTTTATGTGTATGGGTGTTTTTGTAAGGTGTGGATGTTTTTGTAAGGTGTGGATGTTTTTGTAATGTGTGTACTTGTATTTAATGTACGTATTTTGTTTTGTAATTGTGTATAGTTTGTTTTGTATTGTTATTTTTATGTATATTATATGTCCATTTGTATTGTGTGTACTAGTGTAAGGACTACTGCCACCGGGTGAAAACATTTGTATTGTGTGTACTAGTGTAAGGACTACTGCCACCGGGTGAAAAATTTGTATTGTGTGTACTAGTGTAAGGACTACTGCCACCGGGTGAAAACATTTGTATTGTGTGTACTAGTGTAAGGACTACTGCCACCGGGTGAAAATATTTGTATTGTGTGTACTAGTGTAAGGACTACTGCCACCGGGTGAAAACATTTGTATTGTGTGTACTAGTGTAAGGACTACTGCCACCGGGTGAAAACATTTGTATTGTGTGTACTAGTGTAAGGACTACTGCCACCGGGTGAAAATATTTGTATTGTGTGTACTAGTGTAAGGACTACTGCCACCGGGTGAAAACATTTGTATTGTGTGTACTAGTGTAAGGACTACTGCCACCGGGTGAAAACATTTGTATTGTATGTACTAGTGTAAGGACTACTGCCACCGGGTGAAAACATTTGTATTGTATGTACTAGTGTAAGGTACTACTGCCACCGGGTGAAAACATTTGTATTGTGTGTATAGTGTAAGGACTACTGCCACCGGTGAAAATATTTGTATGTGTGTACTAGTGTAAGAACTACTGCCACCGGGTGAAAACATTTGTATTGTGTGTACTATGTAAGTACTACTGCCACCGGGTGAAAACATTTGTATTGTGTGTATAGTGTAAGTACTACTGCCACCGGGTGAAAACATTTGTATTGTGTGTACTATTGTAAGGACTACTGCCACCGGGTGAAAACATTTGTATTGTGTGTACTATTGTAAGGACTACTGCCACCGGGTGAAAACATTTGTCTGTGTGTAATAGTGTAAGGACTACTGCCACCAGGTGAAAACATTTGTATTGTGTGTACTAGTGTAAGGTACTACTGCCACCGGGTGAAAACATTTGTACTGTGTGTAATAGTGTAAGGACTACTGCCACCAGGTGAAAACCCAATTGCAGTAAATAATAATAATAATAATATAATAATAATAATAATAACAGATCAAATGTCTTCACTATGTTGGTTATACGGTCACTCTATCTGCAGTTACGTGTTCACTATTTCTTTGTGGAAGATGAGCGACTCTGTGCTGCTGCAGTTCAATATGGGAGTTCATTTTCGAGTTACTGTGCGTCATAGAACATCAAAATGTGTTACTATCTTACACGTGTCTTTCAGAATTACTCGCTTTTTGTGACTTTGAGATCTGGTCTGACAAATGAATAATATGTATATATTATATATATGATGTGAAAATCAATGATTCATTTCATATTCGCAACAGAAATATCTGTTTTCAGAACTGATACAAATACATGTCTGCAATGTAAATTAAATTTGCCTAACAGACACACGCACGTTGTTATTAGTCTATTATGAATGACAGGTTTCAGTAGAAGTTACATTTGTGGTTACCACAGCTGTGTTGCCAGGGATTGAAATCTTCTGTGATGTGAGGCTGTGTTGCTGGGTGAACGGTTTCCGACGTTTCGAAATTCTAGTATTTTCATCTTAAGTTTCAGGCAGTTCAAGGTGGCTGTACTGCAGGCAAGAACAATTGATGATATTTGTGTGCTTCTCTTTAATTTCCATCAAAGCTGGCCATTTACCATCGTATGTATTTCCCCCTACCACCGCCCCACCTCGGTACCGTGTCTTCCCCTCACCAGTTCAGATAAAAACGGCAGAGTTTTATTTAGTCTCCTTATAAATGTAATGTTTTCTGTGTACACGATATGAAAACATATGGGGGAGTGGAGGTGCAACTCCTCTTTTTCTTGCCCTTGTCAGTAGATGGAGGTAAGTGTACAGCTTTATGTCCCGGCCGTTTTGCCATCACAGAAATAACATTTGGGCGCACTGAATGGGAGGCTTGAATGGTCTCATAACTAGACATTTTGGATGAGAGAGATATCTCCTTTTTTCCTGCCGGAAGTTTAACGATGATTTCTCAGTCTTCCAGCCGTTAGCCTGTTTACTGTACCGACTGAGTTATTCCACCCCATTGATTGCGTTTTCCTACTTTACTAATCAAATTTCCTGTTTCCCAGATTTCTAATTTCTTACGATTTATATAAATGACTACTCTCACAGTAATTCCACAAACCTCGCCCTTTGAAGTCGACGACTTTGAAGGTGTCATTAAGCATTTCTGCAAGTCTTCGTGCCACTTCTGTTAATTACTTCGTAGCTGACGTTTGACTGTAGATATGGACTGTAAACCTCAGGCAATAATACGTTTTAGCAGGTTAAAATTCACTACGCACCTTGAGGCAGACATAAGTGTAAGGTTCTGAAGCTAGACGCTACAGGTACCTATAATTACTCCTGCCAATAATGTCTGTAGACATCGCGAATTCAATAAACCCACGTGTCTTATAATACGAATCTATGCTTTACCAATAATTATCCTTTGATAAGATTTCTTAATCGATATTTACTGGGAATATTTTAAGAAACAAACATTTTACTAAGAAGCTGTTTGTTCTAGAGGAGAGCTGAATGCATACCAGCGATCAGTAACGCTTCTGCATTAAATTCTTGAAATACGTTGGTTTTATATCGTAATTATTGTTCTGTGACGTGGTATATATGTTTATTGTGTGAAGACTTAGGCTGCATTTTTCCTTTATTAATCTACGCAAAAACCACAATATTTAAAGCTCTTTTAATGTCATAGGATCGGGAAAATAGAAGCAGCGAATTTGTGTGGGAGTGTAGACGGCGGCAACAATGGAAATTAGTGATGATTTTTACATTAAAGCTAAACACGAAGGTTTTTATTGTTATTATCTTTAAGCTGAAGAGAGTACTGCAGGGCTGATGACATCATGGGCCGCTATACAACAATGTAACAGTACGATGTATGAAACTGCACCGGCTTTAAGCTGGACACCCTGTAATAATTTATAACTTCAACGAATTGTAACAAATAGTGACTCTGATCTAAGCTCTTTTAGGATATTACGCAAGCGTAGAGTGGTAATTCTTCACCGACGTTTTGGGACAATATATCTGTCCCGTCTTCAAGGGTCAAGAAGTGTAAGAAGATTTCTTGACCCTTTAAGATGGGACAGATATGTTGTCCGAAACGTCGGTAAAGGATTACCACTCGACGCTTGCGTAAAATCCTAGAAGAGCGGGCGGAAATCTGATATCGCAAATAGTGACTCTGTGTGTTACTTGTTTTATGAATAATTGATTTAATTTAGGAAAATAAATTCTGAACCAGAAAATAAAACGAATATTGCGTAATTCTTACAGTTGACGGATTGACTTGCTGGTTGCCTACAGCAGGTTATTCTTGAGCATTTAACGGCCGAAGCTTCAGGTCTTCTGAGATGTGACGCCGTGCTGCTGGGTTAGTCGTGCCTAACTTTTCGAGTCAGTTTGTTGTCTTTATCTTCTAGGGAAGAAAGATTTCTTGTCTCTTGAAGATAAATACATTATGGTCTTCCGAAACGTCGGGAAACACGAACCTAGCGGCACAGTGTTCATCTCGGAAGAATACGGGCGTATGAATTTGTATTTACACCTTTTACATGAAACCGTGTGATGTTAAGGAAGTAGAGATGAACTTTGTAAACACCTTGCACGGCATTACGGACTGTACCATTTGCAGTCTTGCTGGAAATATGGGACAGAGGAATTTGTGTGCTAAACAGGTTCTATAGGCAAGTACAAATATACAGGTTTTATATATTCATAAATGCATTTGGAGACGGGAATTAAGAATGAAGCAGAATACTGAGTAAGTGTATGATTATGGCTATGTATTATTATGATGTGTATGTAAGTGTATGATTATGGCTATGTATTATTATGATGTGTATGTAAGTGTATGATTACGGCTATGTATTATTATGATGTGTATGTAAGTGTATGATTATGGCTATGTATTATTATGATGTGTATGTATGTGTATGATTACGGCTATGTATTATTACGATGTGTATGTAAATGTATGATTATGGCTATATATTATTATGATGTGTATGTAAGTGTATGATTATGGCTATGTATTATTATGATGTGTATGTAAGTGTATGTTATGTTATGTATTATTATGTGTATGTAAGTGTATGATTATGGCATGTATTATATGATGTGTATGTAAGTGTATGATTATGGCTATGTATTATTATGATGTGTATGTAAGTGTATGATTATGGCTATGTATTATTATGATGTGTATGTAAGTGTATGATTATGGCATGTATTATATGATGTGTATGTAAGTGTATGATTATGGCTATGTATTATTATGATGTGTATGTAAGTGTATGATTATGGCTATGTATTATATGATGTGTATGTAAGTGTATGATTATGGCAATGTATTATTATGATGTGTATGTAAGTGTATGATTATGGCTATGTATTATTATGATGTGTATGTAAGTGTATGATTATGGCTATGTATTATTATGATGTGTATGTAAGTGTATGATTATGGCTATGTATTATTATGATGTGTATGTAAATGTATGATTATGGCTATGTAATTATTATGATGTGTATGTAATGTATGATTATGGCTATGTATTATTATGATGTGTATGTAAGTGTATGATTATGGCTATGTATTCAATTACATATGCTGTAGTCTTGATCAGAATTAAGGCTTTATTCCATAAAGACTTACATCGCTGTAGTTCTTGAAAGAAGTTAAGGTTATTCAGGAAATGATGTTTACATTTATCTCTGAAATAATTAAAATTTGTTTTGTGGGATAGGGGGAGGGCCCCGCAGCAGATGCTACGGACGCCCCGCAGCCTTGAGGCTTATTGTGGAACCCTGTGATGAAGATGATTGGTTCTTTTTCGTTTTAACGTGTAATGGAGCACCGGTGGAATGAAAATGACACGGGAAAACCGAAGTACTCGGGGAAATAACCTGTCTCAGTGCCAATTTGTCCACCACAAATTCCACATGAACTACCCGGGATCGAACCCTGGCCTCCGCGATGGAAGGCCGGCGACTAACCGCCTGAGCCATAGCACGGCTTTTCTGTATATTATCTGACTGGGTTCTGGGATTTGACACCGTGCATGCTGATAAAAAGTTTACAGATATGTTTGAAGAAGACTTCTCCTGGGCCGTGCCATGGCTCAGGCGGTTAGTCGCCGGCCTCTCACCGCGGAGGCCCGGGTTCGATCCCGGGTCAGTCCATGTGAGATTTGAGGTGGACAAAGTGGCACTGGGACAGGTTTCTCTCCAAGTTGTCTGTTTTCCCCTGTCAATTTCATTCCACTGGTGCTCCATTACCTGTAAAAATTGGTAAAAGAAAACTGCCCATCTTCATCATAGGGGTTGCACAAGAAGCCTTAAGGCTGCGGTGCGTCCGTTACATCTACTGCGGGGCCCTTCAGCACGCAAGAAATAAAAAAAGAAAGACTTCTCCTGCATCTCCTATCTATTCACTCCCTCTATGAAGAGAGCCTCAAAATATGCAACCACGCCTTCCTTTCAAGTGCCTCTCATTTCACTACCCAACGACCTCCATTATTCAAACTCATATTCATTCATTATTCATTCCGTAGTCTGTCTTAGGACAGGCCCTTAGCCTCTTCCAAACCGAGTACTTCACAGAGTGCGATCTAGTGCTTCCTATCTCCAATATCCTCTCTTTTCTCAAGGGACATATTTTCTTTTTGCCGAAGGCGCAACAGCCCCTAGTGGGCTGGGGCCTCCTCATTTTCGAGGCTTCAAGATAACACTCAGATACACCACAATCGGTAGGACTCCTCTGGACGGGTGATCAGTCCGACGCAGAGACCTCTACCTGACAACACACAACACTCACAGGAGACAGACATCAATGTTCCCGGTGGGATTCGAACCCGCAATCCCAGCAAGCGAGCGGCCGCAGACGCACGCCTTAGACCGCACGGCCACTGGCATCGGCCGGAAAGGGATATATAACCTAAGAAATTGTAGAAGTTTTGTTAAGTAACCAAAGATATTATCTTCGTAGCGCTAATTAATTCAGGTTATTGAGGTATAAGCATGAGCAGTATAAAAAATGTAAACACGCTGTTATTTGATAGCACTCTATATAGTCATTATGATTAATTTGAGAGCGTATCTGCATTGCTTCTCAGTCTCTCATCCGAGTGGTGTCCGAACAATCAGAGCAGCTTCTCATTTGAATCACCCTGTAGCATTGAATGATGATTACCTCCTTGTTCCTATAGCAACCCTGTGTTCTGTCGCGACAGTATCCGGACCAATCACACTATCCAGCCAACCAACAAACTCCCAGCATCTCGTTACACTCCGTCACAAAATACAATCTACTCTCAGTAGCTTTATTTTGCAAGTCCTAAAGCAGCCACGTTACAGTGCGTGTTCTGGCGACGACAGAATCTGAAGTTGTCATCTCTCTTTTAGACAGAACGTCTATCATATCGTGCTTTCTGGATATTAACATAGAACTGAAAGTTAAATTGGTTTTTAGTGGTCTGTAGTTAGATCTAGTCGAAGTAAATAGACTTTGAGAAAGTTTATCAGTAGAGTTGTGTAAACACAAAGGTTTTTAAAAATGCCTTTCAGCTTGACGGTTTTAAGAGCAAATTTTATGTTGTATTTACCGTGCATTTTCAAATGAGATATGTTCAATAAACACCAACTAATGCGCATAAAGTTTATGTGCATTAGTTGGTGTTTATTGAACATATAGCTAATTTTATGTTACTCATACCGTACATATTCTTACAATTAATGTATCAACCAATAAATGCAATATGAAACACAATTCACAAAAAGTATTAAACTACTACATGTTTCGGCACCGGAGTATTATCGTCATGTGTGTTTTAGAACAAAGGAATATTAACCAAACACGTTAATCTAAGCTTTACACTAAGTGAAAAAGTACATTACTGTGATATTAAAATTATGTGATAGTGAGCAGTTACAATATGAGTCTATAGAAGTCTATAGAAGTCTATAGATGTCTGCAGTTACAATATAAGTCTATAGATGTCTGCAGTTACAATATAAGTCTATAGATGTCTGCAGTTACAATATAAGTCTATAGATGTCTGCAGTTACAATATAAGTCTATAGATGTTCTGCATTCTGCATACAGACGTCTGTCTAGATCTTACGTGATCGGAAGTGATCTCGTGCAGATGAAACGTGTGAAGTGCGTCGTGTCGGAATACAATTAAGCAATTTACATTGCCTAATCCGTCGCCCTTTTACTGACTTTATCCGAAGCTTCCTTCGAATCTTCTCAAAACTTCCTTCTTTACAAAGTGGAGATGTTAGCCCCACGTCCAACCCTCATATTTTTCCTGGGCTTGGGACCAGCTAGGCATCAACAACTGATAGTTAGGCAGAGTTGATTTTACGTCATGCAAACTGGTTAATTTTTATCCGCTTTTCGGAATAGCGTAAGGTCTTTATCTGCACTCTTCTTGAGCCCATTAGACCTTCCGAAATACGTTTTTTTTACCCACCGACAGGTCGTAACATTCAAGAAAAATCGCATTTTTATCTGTATTAAAAGTGGGCCGCGATAGCTCAGTCGGTATAGCGACTCGCTACAGGCTGAAAGGTCCGGGGATCGAATCCCGGGGGGCGAGATTTTCCGCAGCCGTCCAGAACGGCCCTGGGGCCTACCCAGCCTCCTATACAATGGGTACCGGGTCATTCCAGGGGTAAAGCGGCCGGGGTGTGGAGTTCACCACCCACCCACATCTAGTGCCAGAGTTAAAGAAAGAGTAGAGCTATTCATCTACTCCCCTCTGGGCCTTCATGTCCCGTTGTAGGGAGAGCTTTACCTTTACCTTTTATATTTATCTGTATTAAAATCATAGACATTTAGATTATGTTAGACCCGATAATAATGTTTATAAACCCAGAATGAATGATTGGTAAGAAATTCGTTTCATATAATTCAACTAATTCCAGAGGCAAATAGCTTTAAGTATTTAGGAATAATTATACGCAGCGACCTAAGCTGGGCAGATCATGTAAATTATACACTAAGAAAATCATGGAGGGCTCTTCATTTCGTAATGCGTATACTCAAAAGGGCAAATAATAATACGAAAAGTTTAGCTTATACGGCACTTGTGAGACCGATACTTGAGTATGGAGCGGTGTGTTGGGACCCATACAGAGAAGGTCAGGTAAGCGCTTTGAATCGCGTGCAAAAGAGAGCGGCAAAATTTGCAAATAATACAAATGAATCGGGTTGGGAAACATTGACACAGCGTAGAGCGATAGCCCGAATATGCGCCCTTTTCAAAGCATACAC
Source organism: Reticulitermes speratus (assembly GCA_021186555.1). Lineage (NCBI taxonomy): Eukaryota > Metazoa > Arthropoda > Insecta > Blattodea > Rhinotermitidae > Reticulitermes > Reticulitermes speratus. The sequence goes on from JAJKFL010000010.1 coordinate 21,166,332, forward strand.
CGGGGGACGGGCTTGGAAAACAATAGGGGATAGACTGCTAAAACCATGCTACCTGGGTAGGGACGATCATAGTCGGAAAATTAGGATTAGGAAACAAAGAACAGATGTAGGTAAATATTCCTTTGTAAATAGGACCATAAAAAGCTGGAACCAATTACCTCCAAGCGTACTAGCGACTTTCCCCTGTAAATTAAGCTCTTTTAAAAAAAGGGCCAAGAACGTCATTACAAGCTAAGGATTTTTAAGTGGAGATTAAATAAAAATAAGGGATGTGAAGTGAAGCGGTGTGAAGTGATGTGAAGTGAAGTGCTCTGGTTTCGAAGTGAAGTGAAGTGAATTAAGTTCTTGGGGGATATAATTAGCATGTACTTTGGTCTGACTTTATACTGAGGATATTCTAACGCACTGAAATTAATTAATGTGTGGGTGTTTTTTGTATTGTGCTTGTTTAAAAAATTTTTTTTTTTTTTTTTATTCTGTGTATGGGTGTTTTTGTAAGGTGTGGATGCTTTTGTAAGGTGTGGATGATTTGTAAGTTGTGGATGTTTTTGTAATGTGTGTACGGTGTTCTAATATGTGTACTTGTATTTACTGTATGTATTTTGTTTACTGTAAGTATTTTGTTTTGTATGTGTAAGGGTGTTTTAGTAAGGTGCGTACGGTTTTCTAATATGTGTATTTGTATTTACTGTATGTATTTTGTTTTGTATGTGTATGGGTGTTTTTGTAAGGTATGGATGTATTTGTAAGGTGTGGATGTTTTTGTAAGGTGTGGATGCTTTTGTAAGGAGTGGATGCTTTTGTAAGGTGCAGATGTTTTTGTAATGTGTGTACGGTGTTCTAATGTGTGTACTTGTATTTACTGTATGTATTTAATTTTGTATGTGTATGGGTGTTTTTGTAAGGTGTGTACGGTGTTCTAATATGAGTACTTGTATTTACTGTATGTATTTTGTTTTGTATGTGCATGGGTGTTTTTGTAAGGTGTGAACGGGGTTTTTCTAATATGTGTACTTGTATTTACTGTATGTATTTTGTTTTGTATGTGTATGGGTGTTTTTGTAAGGTGTGGATGTATTTGTAAGGTATGGATGTTTTTGTAAGGTGTGGATGCTTTTGTAAGGAGTGGATGCTTTTGCAAGGTGTGGATGTTTTTATAATGTGTGTACGGTGTTATAATGTGTGTACTTGTATTTACTGTATGTATTTTGTTTTGTAATTGTGTATAGTTTGTTTTGTATTGTTAATTTTATGTATATTTATATGTCCATTTGTATTGTGTGTACTAGTGTAAGGACTACTGCCACCGGGTGAAAACCCAATTGCAGTAAATAATAATAATAATAAATCAAAATTTAAAGGCGCGGTGGTAAGTATGCACCTGCAGTTCAAAATTAAATTACCCTACACTTTTCCCATACCGTATAATTGTTCGTTTTATATAATTTTTGCAGCGATTTTTTTTGTCTTTAAGACATTACTAAATATTTTTTTCCTAATTGAAATAAACATCAATTTTGAGGTACAAAATTAATATCTACATAAAATATAGATTAATTTTCGTCTTGAAAGGTTTATTGACATTATATTCATCTGCATTTGACAATGTTAATTCCTTGCTATGTGTTGTTTGATTAATTTGAAAGCTGCAGCTTGCAGTTCAGTTTCTACTAGTACAACTGTAGAAACACTTCGATATCATTCTCTTGGGCGTGCTTCAGAAACCGCATTCGTGTGTGGTCTGGCGTACATTGAAACAGTTGCCACAACGTTGCCCAAGCCACGGTGCCTCCTAATGAAATTGACGTCTCTTTGTTCGGGACTTTGTCGGCATCAATCTATACTTCGTCTGACACAAAGGTGACAACGTACATGTTCCTAGGCGGTCCTCATTTCGGAGGCAGTTGAATTTAAAAACCGTATTTAGTCATAAATTAAATAACAGGTTTTGTTGAAATAATCGCATCCGAAAACCGTATATATTATGGGCCAAAGTAATTTTCTGTTTACAACCAAAGACCTTCTTCTTCTTCTCCTGCTGACACTACAACCCTTTGTTTGTTTCGGTCTTCTGCATCAGTTCATACAGGCTGTTCTGTCTTTAACGAGATATGTTCAGTTATTCAGTTTATTTTCTTTAATTCATTAACCACTTCATCTTTCCATCTATATTTTGGACGCCATTTAGATCTCATTCCATTCTGTAATCTTTCTCCCTGTTTCTGTTTTTTTTTCCATTCTGTTAAGTTTTCCCCAACATTTTATCCTCTGTGCTCTGATGTATTTAACTACATCTTCTGTTCTCATTAATTTCTCCAATTCATCATTACTTCTCATTCTCCATCCTCCTTCATTTTGAACTGGACCATATATCCTTCTTAATAACAACCAAAGAACTAATAGATAAAAGCCCAAGTTGTCCTTGTCCATGTCATGATAATATTCAAAACAGTAGATGTATATCTCCACTTTCCCCACTTATTCTTAATCTCGGCACTAGATGGGGTTAGTAGTGAAGTTCCGTCCAGCCGTCTTGCCTCCGAGGACACAGCCTCCGATGCCAATTGAATGGGAGGCTGGATGGGCCGAAACGACGGTGTGGACTAATAGGAAAAGGAAAAAATCTCTTGCATCTTCCGGGAATCGAGATATCTCCAACGTCCAGTCCACAGTGTAGGTACTATACTAACTGAGCTATCTGTGTCCATGTTATTCTGTGATATATTTCATCTCTAAATCAGTGTTTAATTTGTAAAGAGGCAAGATGAAGAAATCTTCAATTTGTCCCAAGATAAGGTGTGAAAGAAATTATAGATGTAATTTTTTTCATATTAGCTGCAAACCGCGAGATATCACGGTCTTACATAAACAGTGGAACCTCGGTTATGTGAGCTTCGCATAACCGAAACTCGGGTTAACCGAAAGGCGGTGGAGGGACATTGCAGCCAAAAAAGCTGTGAAAAAATGTTCAAATTAAATATCAGATTTTTTTTTTCGTACAAATTTTTTAGTGTTTTATTGTATCTGTAAATATCATACACTTTCTTGTGCCATAAATTTTATTAACATAAGACGTGTTTCTGAATAAATATTATTTTTATTGCACCTTATCATGTCAAGCCGCATTTCCGAATTATCCGAAATTTTGCTTATCCAAAATCGGATCCGTCCCCTTTATTTCGGATAATCGAGTTTCTACTGTACTGTGCATTATATCTTGAACCAACTGTCTGAAGTAATGGCAAAATTGTATGTTGTTAGTTTTATTGAAGTGTCTTTAATGGACTAAAAACAAACATAGACAATGTTTTTCACCAACTAAATGCACTTGTTATAAAAACACTAAAACATTCTAAAACTGTTTGATAAAAACCCCGACATGTTTCGGCTCACCAATGAGCCATCCTCAGGGGGTCACAACTGACTGTTCTCAAAACACGTACATATGTTAATCCTCTGTAGAGGTATATGGTCAACGTCTTATCTCACCAATCTTACTTTATCACTTCGCAAGCCGATATGTTTTTTTAAAACACTCCCTGTAGATTATGCACTATATTATTGCGTCACTTACACACTCACTATTGTTTGTAGTGTACCTTGGTTGCTGTGGAAACGTAGATATTTGTATATATGGTCACCTGTTTTCACTTATGTCTGTGTTGACATTGTGCGTCCTTTTTGAATTCTTAAGTTGCTACGTAGATTGCTGGGCGTCGTGTTGAATGTGAGGAAAATATGCGGATGTTTATGAGCGCATATTCACCAGAGGAGCTGGTATTGTAGTACTGTAATGATAGGGACAATAAATTAACGTAATCCAAAGTAGATATTAACGGGTTATAAGGTGCAATTTTGTCGCTAAACAAAATGAACTTAACATAGGGGAATTTTAAGAATAAATTGTTGTGAATAAAGTTTATGTGCATTAGTTGGTGTTTAATGAATATATCTAAACAAAATGAAATTAATCTGTTACAGGACTAACGGTTCTGTCTGTCTGCTAATGACAATACAACGCAAATCGTTACAATTTCACAAGAAATCCTAAACTAACATAAAGTTGCCACTTATCCATCTTGTATCACTTTCCAATCTCAGTCTGTGGAATTAACTTCAAAGGAATCGTGTCCTTTATTAAATGCAATGGAGGTGACTGTCTAAACTTTCTTTCTAAACGGACAGTTATTACGAGAAAATTAAAGCCAGCCATTGCTGTGATGTATATGGCAAAGCAGTTTATTCTGTAATTAGTGGTTAAGTGCAGCAGACAAAGCTGTGGTCACGTGCTTTAGAACCAGATGACAGGCTGTGCTATAGCTGGGAGGGACTTCACACAAAACGTTAACTTGTGTCTATCTGTAAGTACAGAAGCGTTAATTTATTTCTCAGTTCTTACCGGGATTTATCAATTCTATTTCTCTCTGTAGGACTGTAGAACACAGCCCCAGGAAATTACTTTGATAAAATCATTTCGCACTCTGCATTGGCTTTAGTTCGGCTTGTTCAAGAAGGGCTGTCTAATTTGGTGTGAAACAAAGTGGGGGAAATGCGTCCTGGTACGGTGGAGGCGGATGGCGTCGATACCGGTGGCCGTGTGGTCTAAGGCGTAGGTCTGAAGCCGCTTGATTGCTGGGATCGTGGGTTGGAATACCGCTGACGGCAAGGATGTTTGTGTCGTGTTTGTTGTAAGGACGGTAGCATGGAACGTAAAGTGACATGAAGGAGGAAAGGATTTAAACAGTACAAAAATGGATCAAAGGGGAAAAATCTCAGGACAGGCAAAAAAAAAAAAAATACCGCTGACGGCAAGGATGTTTGTGTTGTGTTTGTTGTAAGGACTGTAGCATGGAACGTAAAGTGACATGAAGGACGAAAGGATTTAAACAGTACAAAAATGGATCAAAGGGGAAAAATCTCAGGACAGGCAAAAAAAAAAAAATACCGCTGACGGCAAGGATGTTTGTGTTGTGTTTGTTGTAAGGACGGTAGCATGGAACGTAAAGTGACATGAAGGAAGAAAGGATTTAAACAGTACAAAAATGGATCAAAGGGGAAAAATCTCAGGACCGGCAAAAAAAAAAAATACCTCTGACGGCATGGATGTTTGTCTGTTTTGTTTTCAGGGGATATTTGAAAATCTGTCCATCTTCCCGCATAGAACAAATCGGCTCCCACTGAACGGATTTCCATGAAATTTAGTATTTGATTATTTTTCGAAAATGGCTCGAGAAAATTCAAGACTGATTAAAACCTGACAAGAATAACGGGTACTTGATATGAAAATTTTTGCATTTTTATAATATTTTGCTCATTACTTCTCAGAATGAGAAATGTTTCAGAAAAGAGTCGTAGAGAAAATTACACCACACATTTTATGTTCAATAACGTTTTTTCCGAAAATCTTGCCTTTTATGAGATAATGTGGACAAATATTGTAGAACCAGACAGGCCACAGATGACAATATAATACGGCGCATGCGCTTTGCATGCTGTATAACTAAGGCTACAGACACACACAGTATGTAATACTTATTGCTTTTCCACGGTAACAATGGTTACGCGAACGCGCCACAATGTTACGTTATACGTACATTGCTTGTCTTGTTTATGTAATACACAAACCACTTTACTTTACCCCGATATACTTTACAATGCATAACGATAAACAGACTTTGTATGGGATAATTCACAAAGCAGTGGCTTTAAAAATTGATTACTCTGTATATACATTTATACATACATTGCCTATTTTGTTTATGTGTTCTGTAAGTAGCGGCCTCTGCACCGAGCTGATCACTCGTTCAGAGGAGTTCTACAGGGTGTTCGTGTTTCTAATTGTGTGTGATCTATAGACCTTAAAAATGAGGCGTCCTAGGCCCTAGTTGGGCTGTTTAGTCGCAGGAAAAAAAATAGCGGATGGCATTTCCAGCTTCAGCGAAATATCTTCTACACCAAACACACCAACTACTGACCTACATTGCCATATTGAAGATCCCAATAAAATAATCCATCTCATGTTCAACGCATTGCGTTTCGTGTTTGCGAAAGCGTCAGTCATATCCGCCCACATCATTCAGAGGTTTCTCCGCCATTCCTTACGGCAAGATCAATATTTACGCTGCCTTATTACTTTCAGTCCTACGCCTTGGCTCTAAGGCTTTCTGAGCGCCTTGGGACGCTTAATTACAGACGCGCACTATTCTGTATTTGCTTCGACTACCTGGAGTCCTAAGGGGCTCTCCAGGTTTGTATTTTTTTCCAATAGCTCAACAGCCCCTAGTGGGCCAAGGCCGCCTCATTTTTCGAGGCTTCACAATCACACTCAGATACACCACACACGGTAGGACTCCTCTGGACGAGTGATCAGTCCGTCGCAGAGACCTATACCTGACAACTCACAACAGACGGACATCCATGCCCTTGGCGGGATTCAAACCCACAATCCCAGTAAGCGAGCGGCCGTAGACCCACGCCTTAGACCGCACGGCCACTGGGATCGGCGTTACACTTGCTATATCCTGATGTACACGAGAGGCCTGTTACACTTGCTATAACCGTCGGTATATCCTGATGTACACGAGAGGCCTGTTACACTTGCTATAACCGTCGGTATATCCTGATGTACACGAGAGGCCTGTTACACTTGCTATAACCGTCGGTATATCCTGATGTACACGAGAGGCCTGTTACACTTGCTATAACCGTCGGTATATCCTGATGTACACGAGAGGCTTGTTACACTTGCTATATCCTGATGTACACGAGAGGCCTGTTACACTTGCTATATCCTGATGTACACGAGAGGCCTGTTACACTTGCTATATCCTGATGTACACGAGAGGCTTGTTACACTTGCTATATCCTGATGTACACGAGAGGCTTGTTACACTTGCTATATCCTGATGTACACGAGAGGCCTGTTACACTTGCTATATCCTGATGTACACGAGAGGCCTGTTACACTTGCTATATCCTGATGTACACGAGAGGCCTGTTACACTTGCTATAACCGTCGGCATATCCTGATGTACACGAGAGGCCTGTTACACTTGCTATATCCTGATGTACACGAGAGGCCTGTTACACTTGCTATAACCGTCGGCATATCCTGATGTACACGAGAGGCTTGTTACACTTGCTATATCCTGATGTACACGAGAGGCTTGTTACACTTGCTATAACCGTCGGTATATCCTGATGTACACGAGAGGCTTGTTACACTTGCTATATCCTGATGTACACGAGAGGCCTGTTACACTTGCTATATCCTGATGTACACGAGAGGCCTGTTACACTTGCTATATCCTGATGTACACGAGAGGCCTGTTACACTTGCTATATCCTGATGTACACGAGAGGCCTGTTACACTTGCTATAACCGTCGGCATATCCTGATGTACACGAGAGGCCTGTTACACTTGCTATATCCTGATGTACACGAGAGGCCTGTTACACTTGCTATATCCTGATGTACGCGAGAGGTCTGTTACACTTGCTATATCCTGATGTACACGAGAGGCCTGTTACACTTGCTATATCCTGATGTACACGAGAGGCCTGTTACACTTGCTATATCCTGATGTACACGAGAGGCCTGTTACGCTTGCTATATCCTGATGTACACGAGAGGCCTGTTACACTTGCTATATCCTGATGTACACGAGAGGCCTGTTACACTTGCTATATCCTGATGTACACGAGAGGCCTGTTACACTTGCTATATCCTGATGTACACGAGAGGTCTGTTACACTTGCTATATCCTGATGTACACGAGAGGCCTGTTACACTTGCTATATCCTGATGTACACGAGAGGCCTGTTACACTTGCTATATCCTGATGTACACGAGAGGCCTGTTACACTTGCTATAACCGTCGGCATATCCTGATGTACACGAGAGGCCTGTTACACTTGCTATATCCTGATGTACACGAGAGGCCTGTTACACTTGCTATATCCTGATGTACGCGAGAGGTCTGTTACACTTGCTATATCCTGATGTACACGAGAGGCCTGTTACACTTGCTATATCCTGATGTACACGAGAGGCCTGTTACACTTGCTATATCCTGATGTACACGAGAGGCCTGTTACGCTTGCTATATCCTGATGTACACGAGAGGCCTGTTACACTTGCTATATCCTGATGTACACGAGAGGCCTGTTACACTTGCTATATCCTGATGTACACGAGAGGCCTGTTACACTTGCTATATCCTGATGTACACGAGAGGTCTGTTACACTTGCTATATCCTGATGTACACGAGAGGCCTGTTACACTTGCTATATCCTGATGTACACGAGAGGTCTGTTACACTTGCTATATCCTGATGTACACGAGAGGCCTGTTACACTTGCTATATCCTGATGTACACGAGAGGTCTGTTACACTTGCTATATCCTGATGTACACGAGAGGCCTGTTACACTTGCTATATCCTGATGTACACGAGAGGTCTGTTACACTTGCTATATCCTGATGTACACGAGAGGTCTGTTACACTTGCTATATCCTGATGTACACGAGAGGCCTGTTACACTTGCTATATCCTGATGTACACGAGAGGTCTGTTACACTTGCTATATCCTGATGTACACGAGAGGCCTGTTACACTTGCTATATCCTGATGTACACGAGAGGTCTGTTACACTTGCTATATCCTGATGTACACGAGAGGTCTGTTACACTTGCTATATCCTGATGTACACGAGAGGCCTGTTACACTTGCTATATCCTGATGTACACGAGAGGCCTGTTACACTTGCTATATCCTGATGTACACGAGAGGCCTGTTACACTTGCTATATCCTGATGTACACGAGAGGCCTGTTACACTTGCTATATCCTGATGTACACGAGAGGCCTGTTACACTTGCTATATCCTGATGTAACCCAAAAAATTGAGACCTATTGGAGGGAAGGTGACGAATTTCTTGGGATATGAAATTGTAGAGTTTTATGAAAACTTGTTGCGACATTCAAATCGCCATATCCTTTATGAGAGATTAATGAACACTTCACATACACACCTACACGAGTTTCTGCTTAGCGTCTTAGTATTTATCCGACTGAAACACGTTTCTTAGAAATGCTGAGGGGGGGGGGGGAACAAAGCACGCTTTTGCGTCTAACATCCTTTCTGTAAGTACTGCGGTGTCTGGAATACTTAAAACAGAACTGATGCTATATACAGAGTTCAGAACTAGCAGAATAAGCAATTGTCTTAATGAACATAGTCATTACTCCAGATTAAAAAAAACTTATTTGATACCATAACACATACCGGTACGGCACTTAAATTTAAGGAAGAAACTAGTAAAGTGCTACATTTGGAGCGTAGCTTTGTGTGGTGCTGAAACGTGGACACTTGGGAAAGTGGATCGGAAGTATCTGGAAAGTTTTGAAATGTGGTACTGGAGAAGAATGGAGAAGATCAGTTGGACCGATCGTGTGAGAAATGAAGAAGTATTACACAGAGTGAAGGAGGAGAGGAATATCGTACATACAATAAAGAGAAGAAAGGCTAACTGGATTGGTCACATCTTGCGTAGAAACTGCCTTCTGAAACATGTGATTGAAGGAAAGTTAGAGGGAAGGATAGAAATGACGGGAAGACGAGGGAGAAGGCGTAAGCAGCTACTGGATGACCTTAAGGAAAAGAGAAGATACTGTAAATTGTAAGAGGAAGCACTAGATCGCACCGTTTGGAGAACTCGCTTTGGAAGGGGCCACGGACCTGTCGTAAGACAGACTACAGAATGAATGAATGAATGTCTATACGTGGCCTTTACACAAATTGCACAATAAATTTTATTTATCCATTTGTTTGAGGTACTGCGCTACAAGCCGAAAGGACGCGGGTTCGATTCCCCATTATGTCATTGGAATTTTTCATTTACATAATCCTTTCGGCCGCACTATGGCCCTGGGGTCGACTCAGCCACTAATAAATGAGTACCAGGAGTATTTCCTGGGGGTTAAAGGTGGCCGGTGCGTAGGACTGACAACCTTATCACCTTCATGTGTTGATTGTCTATAGATTCTGGGACCCTCAACCTCCTGGGACCCTAAGGGTCTGTCCAGGCCTGTATAGGGTTATTGACAATATACACAGACTAAAATTATACAGGACTCAAAATAAAACCAAGTGCATCCAAACGTTTGAAGGTGATAAATTCACTTCGATCTTGTTGATTTGAAGGCCCTGCTTATCGTCTCGCTGTGTACGCTATGAACGGACAGTCTGTTCTCTGTACTCCGTAATTTTAATTTGTATATATATTGTCAAAAACACACACGGATATTATAATACTATTTTTAAAATGTGTTTTACCATTTACTACCCACGAAGTTGAATTTTAACTCCACACATGTCCCTTGTGCAACAGTGCTTCCTGAAGATGGCTGTAATAAATAGCCGAAACATTTTTTACATTGCTTAATCCGTGCGTTGTGACAAAGTAAGACACTTACGTAACACCAACAAATGCATTATTCTGTATTAGTACTATCTTTTACATAGCTGCTACATGTTTCGGCGTTATCTCGCCATCTTCAGGGAGCTGACACCAGAGTTTCTACAAAACTTACAGCAATATAATAGGTCACAATAGGCTTATATACGTGACGGTTAGACACTATCACCCACCACACGTCACACAATACAAACCACACAGGGACGGGATACAATCTGGATCAAGGAAAAACAGATGTCTGTACACAAACATATAATTACAACATAAATATGTATAATTTGTAACCATTTTAACACACAAACTGTATTACAGTTGCACCAACATTATATTATATTTGTGTATACTATTTTAACCAAAACCTGTAATATTCTGTACTATAGATAGCACAAAGTATGTACGCCTATTGTGACATGCTGTATTTCTGTAAGTTTTATAGAAACTTTGGTGTCAGCTCCCTGAAGATGGCGAGATAATGACGCCGAAACATGTAGCAGCTATGTGAAAGATAGTACGAATAAAATATAGAACAGTGCATTTGTTGGTGTTACGTGTCTTTACTATCCGAAACATGTTTGGCTAGTCTGTGTGTGCGTGTAAGTTAAATTTTGTTTTGACACTTCTTAAAATTGATACTTACTTGTGGTGATTATAATATTGTAATTAACCCCTCTGTCGTGTAACTGGAACTTTGAACTTCCTTGCAGATAGTGTGAAGTGGTTTTGGTTACACGTATAAATAAATAATCCTTTATTAATCTTTAAAACACAGATTTGTACTCGAATTTTATTTAAATATTTATTTCATACCGCGTAGCAAACACACTTCGCCTGGGTTATAACAAAGGATATGAGTTGTGTATAGGGAAATAATCGCTGTTTGTTCTGAGATCCACACAAAACACATAAATACAGTTCGTACCGCGCAGTAAACACACTGCGTCTCAGTTATACAAACCAGTCAGTTAATGTTGTACAGTGAAATAATGGCTGTTTGTTCTGAGATCCACACAAAACACATAAATACACTGTGTGGGCAGAACGTAGAATTTGTGAATGTTAAACATGGTGGTACATATAGTAACCACTGGGCTTTAGGTGTGTACATATAAAGGTTCAGTCCGTACCGCACAGTAAACACACTCCGTCTCAGTTATACAAACCAATCAGTTAATATTGTACAGTGAAATAATAGCTGTTTGTTCTGAGATCCACACAAAACACATAAATACAGTCCGTACCGCGCAGTAAACACACTCCGTCTCAGTTATACAAACCAGTCAGTTAATGCTGTACAGTGAAATAATAGCTGTTTGTTCTGAGATCCACACAAAACACATAAATACAGTCCGTACCGCGCAGTAAACACACTCCGTCTCAGTTATACAAACCAGTCAGTTAATGCTGTACAGTGAAATAATAGCTGTTTGTTCTGAGATCCACACAAAACACATAAATACAGTCCGTACCGCACAGTAAACACACTCCGTCTCAGTTATACAAACCAATCAGTTAATATTGTACAGTGAAATAATAGCTGTTTGTTCTGAGATCCACACAAAACACATAAATACAGTCCGTACCGCGCAGTAAACACACTCCGTCTCAGTTATACAAACCAATCAGTTAATATTGTACAGTGAAATAATAGCTGTTTGTTCTGAGATCCACACAAAACACATAAATACAGTCCGTACCGCGCAGTAAACACACTCCGTCTCAGTTATACAAACCAGTCAGTTAATGTTGTACAGTGAAATAATCGCTGTTTGTTCTGAGATCCACACAAAACACATAAATACAGTCCGTACCGCGCAGTAAACACGCTCCGTCTCAGTTACACAAAAACTGTCAGTTAATGTTGTACAGTGAAATAATCGCTGTTTGTTCTGAGATCCACACAAAACACATAAATACAGTCCGTACCGTGCAGTAAACACACTCCGTCTCAGTTATACAAACCAGTCAGTTAATGCTGTACAGTGAAATAATCGCTGTTTGTTCTGAGATCCACACAAAACACATAAATACAGTCCGTACCGCGCAGTAAACACACTCCGTCTCAGTTATACAAACCAGTCAGTTAATGTTGTACAGTGAAATAATCGCTGTTTGTTCTGAGATCCACACAAAACACATAAATACAGTCCGTACCGCGCAGTAAACACACTCCGTCTCAGTTATAGAAACCAGTCAGTTAATGTTGTACAGTGAAATAATCGCTGTTTGTTCTGAGATCCACACAAAACACATAAATACTGTCCGTACCGCGCAGTAAACACACTCCGTCTCAGTTATACAAACCAGTCAGTTAATGCTGTACAGTGAAATAATCGCTGTTTGTTCTGAGATCCACACAAAACACACAAATACACTGTGTGGGCAGAACGTAGAATTTGTGAACGTTAAACCTGGCGGTACATATAGTAACCATTGAACCCTCAGGAGTTACAACATATATTTCCATCCCATGTCACGTTCCTTACCTTCATTCCTTCAGCAGGAATGCTTATGTTTATGTCTTCAAACATTTTTTGAGAGAAAGCTTACAGGACGAAGAGCCGATCAAAGGCACACGAAACTTGTCGGCTCTTCCGAGCCTTTGCGTGCATTTTGCTGCGGGCTATACGCCAGATTTTGTGGAAATGAGACCTGCCTGCTAACTCTAAGGAGTAGAGTAATTGAAAAGCTAATTTTCCTTCATCTACTCAGGAAATTCTCCGCCTGTTTGGAAAGCTAGATCTTTATTGCCTTTTTTACAAAACCCCCTTCCCTCTTATTCGTATTCGGAGCCAGATGAATCCATTCCACATTTTAATATCATGCTCACTTCTACATATCAAATTTTGCCAAAAAGAAACAACAGCCTCTCCTTGTGTCATTCCCTAGTATGAAGGACTCAAATCAGTTTATCTGTGAAACAAACAGTGAGACCTAGCTCAATAAACATAACGCCACGCTGTTGGCCATTCCGGCAGAAAGAGATAACTGCAGTCAGTTTGGATAAAACTCTTCCAGAGACCAGCGCTGTTTGAAAACTTCGTCGTAAAACGTTCATCATTATATAAATTTGTCTATGAACAAAGAAGTTAGCAACAATATAATTCATAAGAATTGCAAGCACGGAGGACAGGAGACGTGCGTACTGAGACCTGACGGAAAGAGACCACTTGGAAGACCTAGGTGTAGATGGAAGGATAATATTAAAATGGATTTTCAAGAAGTGGTATAGGGGGAATGGTCTTGATTGATATGGCTCAGGATAGGGACAGATGGCTGGCTGTTGTGATTGCGGTAATGAACTTAGGGCTCCATAAAATGCGGGGAATTTTTTGACTAGCTGAGGATCTGTTAGCTTCTCCTTGGAGTTAGATAACAACTGAGGTAATCAGGACGAGGTGTATTATGTTGAGTTCTAACTTGATTTGTTAAGACAGATCCAGACGATGCATTTACAAAATCCACAAGATAAGTTCCGAAACTCTTTGTAAACTTGATCTGACTTCATTGGCTGTAGCACGTGGCAGGGGAATCAAATTCTCTGTCCTGTTTGGTGAGTTAAGGCAGAGAAGGATGGAAAACAGATCCCGGAATCGCGGTGCTGTTACAATCGTGCCTTGGAGTTTAATTGCCGTATCTATTGCAACCAGAAGACGACTGCTTCCTGCAGAAGACATGAGTCTTGTGGTTTCTTATTCTGGACACAGGGTGAGATCATGTCTATAAAACTGTGGCCAGCATAAGTATTCGTCTAGACCACTTATGTTCGGACTCTAATTCACGTGTCATTGTAAATGTGGACGGTTCTGCGAGCCCCAGCCAGGGCTACGCTATTAAAGAAAGCCTCGGTCTTAGGGGTTTGCCCACAGAGACGGTACTTAAAGAGAGGTTCGCCAAGGTTTGTCTTAGTTCGGAAGTTTCAAGTTATGTATTAAGTAGTCTGTACACTGCTGACAGCCGTCACTAAGAGCTTCACACATTAGCAGAAGGATAAGTCTGGACGCACCTTAACACACACATTGCCCATCCCAAAATTGATAGAAAATTTCACGTAGATTATCATATTCATCTAAAACTAACTTTTTTTAGTAAATTAATTATTTTATTTAAACAAATACACTACACTATTTTAGTGTTTTCTTGTCCCTGCATAAATTTCGGTACTCCTTGTGCCATCCTCAGGGGTGTCGTCGAGATTGTGAACTCTCGACGACACCCTGAAGATGGCACAAGGAGTGCCGAAACATATGTAGGGACAATTAAACACTAAAATAGTGTAGTGCATTTGTTGGCATAAACTAATTAATTAATTATTAAAATGCACGGTATATATAACAATATTTTAGTCTTTTTGCTGACAGCATCGTTAAACAAGCAACTAATGTTTGTGTTCTTCCTTACAGTAACCTTAAGTTTCGTAAGTAAATATTGGAGACAATGACGTGATTCAGAGTTCTACTGGTATCGCTGACCACATGTTTCGGCAAGCTAAATTAAAGGCCTATACTAATATATTTTTTTAAATTTTAAATTTACAATATTGTGATTTTATGATTGTTAATGTTGTGAATTTTGGAATTTTAATATTTTAATTATTTTAAATCATTTTAATAAATGATTAAAAATAAATTTGCTACGTAAGAGCGCTGGCCTTGTGTTCCTTTATTTCAGGCTTGTAATCTGTGGTCTTCTGGGTTATTACACGGCGTCGTGTGGTAATTATTTACCGACGTTTCGGGACAACGTGTCTGTCCCATCTTCATGGGTCAAGATTCCAAGATGTTCCTTTTTGTTCCTTTGTATAGATAATCCCTGATGATGGCACCTCAGTGCCGAAACATGTAGAAGTTTTATATTTACTTTTGAATGTATTTAATTAAGTGCACAAGTCGGTTAATGTATTAATTAACGTTGAAAGACTGTCGGCCTAGCAAATATTTCTCAAATTTCCTCTTAATTTACCTTCAATATCTGCTCTTGTAATGCACATCTACCTTAGAACTGTCCTTCGAATACCAAATGCACCTTTCATGTGACAAAGCCCCTGTAATCTGACCGCACCATAAATTTCCTACTGTGGTACTGAGGAAAGCTGCCGGAAGGTAGCGACTGTGGGGCTGCTAAGGGGTATGGTGGTGTAAGGGAGGAAGCGACTGTTACAATGGCGACAGATGATGAAGTACAATGACGAGGAATAATGGACTCAGAGAAAAGAAACTCCTGTCTTATTGCGCTCCTGGTAGAATCGTGACATAAGAATCTGCCAGTGTTTAAGGAGGTAAAATTTGAACAAATTATACACCATAAACGAGGAATTGTGATGAAGATTTTCCCCTATTCTACTCTTTTAGGCGCGTTTGGAAAACTGCGAAAAGCTATTGTTAGCTTCGTCATTTCTGTCTGTCTGTCCGCATGGAAAAACCCGGCTCGCACTGGACGGATTTTCATAAAATTTGATATTTGGCAGTTTTCTAAACTCTGTCGAGAAAATTAAAGTTTCATTAAAATCTGGCAAGAATAACAGGTACTTTACATAAAGACCTATGTACATTTATGATAATATCTAGCTGAATTATTCTTAGAATGAAAAATGTGTCATATAAATTTGTAAAGTAAATCAAAACACACATTTTTCATTCAATAAATTTTTCTGCCGAAAATCGTGCCGTTTATGAGATAATGTGTAAAAATATGGTAGAGCCAGACAGGCCACAGATGACAATATAATACTGCGCATGCGCTTTGCATGCCGGATAACTAAGGCTACAGACACACACTCACAATATGTAATACTTATTGCTTTTCCACGGCAACAATGTTTATGCGAACGCTCCTCAATGTTCCGTTATACGTACATTGCTTGTCTTGTTACACGTGAAGTTATCACTTTGTATCCCAATTACAAAACACGTCTGCAAAATGTAACATTTCTAGCTTGCTTTGTATATATTTCTTAAATAATGAAACAAAATTAATTTCAAGAGGGTGATTAAATTTTTGTTGCTACTCACAATGTATTGTTTCCTGATATTACTTAAATATGTGACGTCGTCATCCGCCTAAAGACTAAAGACTGAAAGTTATCTACATTGAATACGAGGATTAAGTTCGTACCTCACAGGGAACAGATTGTGCTTCCTTTGGAATAAAAATCTTTGAATGCTGAATAGGGAAATATCGACCGTTTGTTGTAAGAAGCGCACAGGACAGATAATGAGGTGTGTGAACAGCATTCACACTTGTTTGTAAATTAGGCGACATAAATATACATTTAGTATTGTTTTCACCGTGCATCTCGTATATATCAAAAAACAAAGAACCAACTAGATGCACAATCACAATTAAAAACTTTAATAGTAGTATTACATTAAACCCGACATGTTTCGGGCAGGTACCTGACCATCTTCAGGGGTACACTACATTAAAATGCTATGTCCATATGTAAAACACACTTGAAATGTGAGCATATAAGGTCTAGTTATGTATAATGTTTTATAAATAAGTTTTTTAGTGACTTTAATACTGTGTTTTATAAAAATATCATACACGACTAGACCTTATATGCTCACATTTCAAGTGTGTTTTACATATGGACATAACATTTTAATGTAGTGTACCCCTGAAGATGGGGGTACGCGGTGGCGCAGTTGGTTGAGGCACCGCGCTACAAACCGGAAGGTCTCGATTTCGATTCCCGATGGTGTCACTGGAATTTTTCATTGACATAATCCTTCCGGCCGCACTATGGCCCTGGGGTCGACTCAGCCTCTAACAGAAATGAGTACCAGGAATCTTTCCTGGGGGGTAAAGGCGGCCGGTGCGTAGGGCTGACAATCTTACCACCTTCATGTGCCGATTGTCTAAAAATCTGGGAGCCTCGACCTCCTGGGAACCTAAGGGCCTGTCAAGGCCTGTAATGGGATTGCTTTACCTTTACCTTTACCCCTGAAGATGGTCAGGTACCTGACCGAAACATGTCGGGTTTAATGTAATACTACTATTAAAGTTTTTAATAGTGATTGTGCATCTAGTTGGTCTTGTTTTGATATAAATATATAAATTAACTTTAGCCATTAAACGGTTAATAATAATTTATATTCAAAACAGGGACGCAATTAACAACAATTATGCAATAAATAAAATGAGCCGCAGTACTTAATACGTCTTATAAACAACAGCCATTTATCTTCAGTTAATTAGCCGACAATAAATAGATTTTTATTTTGAAATAAACAAATAAAAAAGATTTATCCTGAAGACTGAACTAAATATTTTATGTCGTTAGGCATGAAAGGAAAGGACCACATGCAAGACACATGGGAGGATAATATTAAAACGGATTTTAAGGAAATGAGTTGCAATACTCGGAGCTGTATTTATTTGCATCGTAATAATGGAAGAGTGGGTATTGTAAACGGATGGATTATTAAGTTATTGTCTAAAATTTTTCAACAATATGCACCATACATTTAATGATTTTAAAAGTTGTAACAAAATCATTTTATATTCCTACATGCTTCGTTGGCAGCCGCCACCATCATCTTCAGGGAAAGTTTACAAGACAAACAGTGTTTTATAACAGCGGTGTTCCAGCTTGAAAGTTAAGCTTTCCCTGATGATGGTGGTGGCTACCACCGAAACGTCGGAATATAGAGTGATCTTGTAAAAATATTTAAAATCATAAAATGTTCGTTGCGTATTGTTGGAAACTTTGAGACAATAACTTGATAACAAAACGCACGGTACAAATAACAATGTGAAAATTGCGTGAATTATTCTTCGGGTTTTATAAAACACAGAGAAATGTTAGTTCCTGAACAGAATGTGTGATCTATTGCGTAGTTTGTTAGCTGCTTTGACGTCCTATTTTGCTTATGAAATGGACGTTTTAGTTTTGCGTGGTGAAGGGCCCCGCAGCAGATGCTACGGAAGCACCACAGCCTTGAGGCTTCTTGTGCAACCCCTGTGATGAAGATGAGCAGTTTTTTTTTTTACCAAGTTTTACAAGTAATGGAGCACCAGTGGAATGAAATCGACAGGGGAAAACCGACAACTCGGAGAAAAATCTGTCCCATTGCCACTTTGTCCACCACAAATCTCACATGGACTAACCCGGGATCGAATCCCGGCCCTCCGCGGTGACAGGCTGGCGACTAACCGCCTGAGCTATGGCACGGCCATGAAACGGACTTAGAACTTTCCGTGTCTAGTCAGAATATCGCCCTAATTGATATTCTGAGTTTTGACAGTCATCATTTCTTTGGAACAAACATACTTTCCAAGAACGCCTCGTCCCTTTTGAACCCCCTGTGACTTGAGGGTGACGGATAGTATAAAGAGACGCATGTAAACAGACAAATGTTGCGAGATCTGAGCCTGACACATCGATAATGCTGAGGATTCAAATCTTCTGGCCTGTTACGCCGTGTCGCTGCCTTAGTGTTTACTCTATTTTCGAATAAACGTAACGCTCCCTTCTTTAAGGGAGATGGGAGACCAAGACGAATGCATTTCCCTAGCCGTGAGCTGACCGCTAGCATATTCACAGTGTGAACCAAGCTTTGTCTTGACATATACAGTGTGTATAAAACGCGAAAACTTTATCCGAGGGAACTGAGACAGCAACTGTAACTCAGCGTGAAGTAAAGTCCATTAAAACTATGCACGATACTTATAAAGCGGTTATATACTGCCTAAAGTTCTATAAACTTTCGAGACTTACGACAAAGTTATAATCATTTCTAAAAATTCTGCTTTATATCTGAAGTATATCGACGTATCAAGACGAATTACTTACAAAATGCAGTGCAGTTGCTGACTTTATGAGGGTTGGCACAGCAATATTCTAATATTTGTGTTTTCTTTTGTTTCAAGAATCATTAGTAAGCCGTTCTGAGAATAAAATTATTTGTTTAGAAGTTTCAGACGAAAGTTCTTATTCACCCGGATATTTACAGAAAGTCCTTATTATTTTGGTTGATTCAGGGGGAAAGATGATAGTACCAGTCATTGTTAGAAATAAAAGTTCATATAAACATGTGTCTAATTCTGAATGGTTACCGAGATACGGCTGTTTGAGTCTACAAATACAGAAGCATTGTGAATGGTAATAGAAAAAAAAATAAATTACTTACTGTTAACAAATCAAAAGTCTAAAAACCAACATATACAATGTATTCTTACAAGTAAGCCAATTGCCCCTACATATGTTTCGGCTTCAACAAGCCATCTTCAGGGTTTCAAAGTTCTACATATGCTCGACATCCATTAGTTCAATCATAAGCACCTCATACATCAACATAAAACAAATTCTTAACTCCCAATGTATCAGGACAACACCAACATCAGCCGTCCTAATACATAAAATCCAGGGAATGATTTGCTCTTATCTTTCCTGTTATATGTATAAGAGGTTAAACGTTTCTTTAAAGTTACATTTTTCTTTTTGTAAGGCTCGACAGCCCTATATGGGCCTGGGCCTTCTCGTTTCGTCGAGGTTTCACGATCACACACATTTGAGACACACCACAGTCGGTAGGACTCCTCTGGACGAGTGATCAGCCCGTAGCAGAGACCTCTACCTGACAACACACAACACTCACAACACAACACAAACATCCATGCCCCCGGTGGGATTTTTTTTTTTGTCTGTCCGGGGTTTTTCCCCTTTGATCCATTTTTGTACTGTTTAAATCCTTTCGTCCTTCATGTCACTTTACGTTCCATGCTACCGTCCTTACAACAAACACAACACAGACATCCATGCCCCCGGTGGGATTCGAACCCACGATCCTAGTAAGCGAGCGGCCGAAGACCCACGCCTTAGACCGCACGGCCACTGGGATCGGCAAAATTACATATATATATTGGTTATAAATTGATGGCAGTCTTGTTTTTGTATACGGATTATCCAATGTAATTTGAGCGTACCCTGTGGAAATATGGACGGATATCAGTATCGTAGATACTTATGACAAACCCGGTATCATAAAAATTATGTTAGAAAAAGTAGTAGGTATATTGGGAGACATAACTGTATTATGTTGCTGATCGTGCAGTGTTGTGATTTGTACTGGCAGGTTGCGTTGTGATTTGTTGAAGCCGAAACACTTGTAGTGACATTTGACTTACTTGTAAGAATACAGCGTATGTTGGTTTTTAGACTTTCGATTTGTTATCGTAATGCACGGTGAATATAACGTGAAATTTTACTTACTGTCAATTTAATTTTTTTTTTTTAATTTAATGTTTAAATGAAAAAGCCTTTACACAGAAAATACAAATTTGTTACATTTCACAACAAACGTTCCAAAACCCCACCGTCAACCTCAGTGCACTTTGCAACTCGTGTGCTAAGATCACGTGCTGTTCGTCTCAGTTGATCTTCACGTTTCTTTATGCAGGCAGCAACATCCAAAATGCTAGCCAGCAATTCGTCTGTGTATCCACCTTTGTTTTGTAAACTTCGCTCTTCATCCAACCGCACAAACAAATCTAACGCAGTTACGTCTGGAGATTCTGTTTACATTTGAGACCTTTAATACTGCCTACGCCAACAGATATTGATTTTGGCCTACGTCTTCTTGTTTAATTACGCTATAAGCACTTCGAAGCGTAGCAACAGGTGGGACAGACCTGTGTGTGTGCAGAATTGTGTAGAAGCATCCGCCGAGATACATAAAAGGCACTTGATATGAAAACGAATTATAACGCAACATGCATGTAATATACAGGGTGTCAATATCTTGCATGTTATAGTTATGATACTTATTGTTGAGGGAGGAACATAGGCTGAGGGTGTTCGAGAATAGGGTGCTGAGGGGGATATTTGGGTCTAAGAGGGACGAGGTAACAGGGGAGTGGAGAAGACTACATAACGAGGAGCTTTATGATCTGTACTGATCTGAATAGTGTGCTGAGGAGGATATTTGGGTCTAAGAGGGACGAGGTAACAGGGGAGTGGAGAAGACTACATAACGAGGAGCTTTATGATCTGTACTGATGTGAATAGTGTGCTGAGGAGGATA
This sequence comes from Reticulitermes speratus, assembly GCA_021186555.1. Taxonomy (NCBI): domain Eukaryota; kingdom Metazoa; phylum Arthropoda; class Insecta; order Blattodea; family Rhinotermitidae; genus Reticulitermes; species Reticulitermes speratus. The sequence goes on from JAJKFL010000010.1 coordinate 21,187,835, forward strand.
TTTGGGTCTAAGAGGGACGGGGTAACAGGGGAGTGGAGAAGACTACATAACGAGGAACTTAATGATCTGTACTGATCTGAATAGTGTGCTGAGGAGGATATTTGGGTCTAAGAGGGACGAGGTAACAGGGGAGTGGAGAAGACTACATAACGAGGAGCTTTATGATCTGTACTGATCTGAATAGTGTGCTGAGGAGGATATTTGTGTCTAAGAGGGACGGGGTAACAGGGGAGTGGAGAAGACTACATAACGAGGAACTTAATGATCTGTACTGATCTGAATAGTGTGCTGAGGAGGATATTTGGGTCTAAGAGGGACGAGGTAACAGGGGAGTGGAGAAGACTACATAACGAGGGGCTTTATGATCTGTACTGATCTGAATAGTGTGCTGAGGAGGATATTTGGGTCTAAGAGGGACGGGGTAACAGGGGAGTGGAGAAGACTACATAACGAGAAACTTAATGATCTGTACTGATCTGAATAGTGTGCTGAGGGGGATATTTGGGTCTAAGTGGGACGGGGTAACAGGGGAGTGGAGAAGACTACATAACGAGAAACTTTATGATCTGTACTGATCTGAATAGTGTGCTGAGGAGGATATTTGGGTCTAAGAGGGACGGGGTAACAGGGGAGTGGAGAAGACTACATAACGAGGAACTTAATGATCTGTACTGATCACCAAATATTATTCGGGTGATCAAATCAAGAAAAGTGAGATGGGCGGGGCATGTAGCACGTATGGGGGAGAGGAGAGGTGCATACAGGATTTTGGTGATGAGACCTGAGGGAAGGAGACCACTTGGAAGACCCAGGCGTAGATGGGAGGATAATATTAAAATGGATCTTCAAGAAGTGGGATGGTGGGTCATGGACTGGATTGATATGGCTCAGGATAGGGACAGGTGGCGGGCTCTTGTGAATGAGGTAATGAACCTTCGGGTTCTATAAAATGCGGGGAATTTCTTAGCTAGCTGACGACCTGTTAGCTTCTCAAGAAGAATATGCTTCAAGGAGTTAGTTAGTTAGTTAGTTAGTTAGTTAGTTACGTATTGTTGAAGTGCCTTTTTCAATCTCTTCTTAGCAATCAAATTCTCGATCAAGGCTCTTTCCCTTTTACCAGGCTATATTTTTTGTAGCTTCTTCAAGATGTGCCCATTGGGAGTAGGAGATGGATATCATATCCGAATGGCAGGGGGGGGGTTGGGTGTTTAAGACGGGGGGCTTCTTTTAAGTTTGTATTCACATATTACGGTATTACATTCTGTCTAATCCTGCATTCTGTTTACCCCACTCTTAATTAAATACAACCATTCCTTAACGACGCCGATCCCGGTCTAAAGCGTTGTTCTTCGGTCGCTCGCTTACTGGGATTGTGGGTTCGAATCCCGCCTAGGGCATGGATGTGTATCTCTTGTGAGTGTTGTGTGTTGTCAGGTAGAGGTCTCTGCATCGGGCTGGTCACTCGTCCAGAGGAGTCCTACCGAGTGTGGTGTGTCTGAGTGTGATCGTGAAGCGTCGAAAAATGAGGCGGCCTAGGCCCCCAAGGGGCTGTTAAGACATTGGAAAATAATCCTTAATGACACTTTATCTTGTTAAATCCCCAGTATTTAAATTTGTCTACATCTACCTAATTATACAAAAAAGATCTTCATTATTATATCTTAGTATCTCATTATAAGCTACCTCCTTCTTAACATTCAACCACTTTTTATTAAAAAATTTCTTCCTCCATTTTCTGACTTCTGCTTTACCTAACATAATGACCAGTACTGATAAGAGTAGGCTAAACCTAATGATCCATCTTAACTCTTTCCCGTCCGATCTTAACCAGTGTATCACCCAGATATATCTATAAACTTTAAATCAATGTGTTACTTCTTTTAAGAATACTGATAACACCACTGCGACTTTGTGTAATACAGGGCGTACACAAAAGAATGGTGCGGTGTGGTGGTTATTCACTTTTGATACCGCACCATTCTTTTGTGTATGCCCTGTATACTCGTATAAGTTAAATTACGAGTAACTTAAGAAACATTACTAATTGCTAGGGACTTTTGTGTATTGCGAAAGATTAGCAGGAACTACTGATAAGTAATCGGCGATTTCTCTTTTCAAATTTCTGCTCGGAGACCAGATATCCTGACTCTAGAACTTTCTTGTTTTTCTTCACCCCTAACAGACAAATATTGCAGTAATAGAACTGTATTAAGTAATGCCACCATCAGCTTCTTCCACACTAATTTTAAGTATTTTTCGCTATTCATTCTATTATTATAAGCTATTCGAAGGATCTTTTGAGAAAGTCTGCTGTAGGAACTTGACTGTCAGGCGCAGACAAAAATTACAGATTATTAGTAATTTAAACAAATTGTGCACTTAATAAAATACATTCAAAAGTAAGTATAAAACTTCTACATGTTTCGGCACTGAGGTGCCATCATCAGGGAGTTTTCTTAACAAAGGAATATAAGGACAGCAAGCTGCTGTAGGTATTCTGTCGCTTTAATTAAAACGATAAATCCCTGATGATGGCACCTCGGTGCCGAAACATGTAGGAGTTTTGTACTTACTTTTGAAAGTATTTCATTAAGTGCATAAGTCGGTTAATGTATTGATTATAAGAATATGCACGGTATGAATAATATAAAAATTGCATTACAGATGCATGTGTTTGGACATACAAAATAGCACTTTCTATATTGAGTAAAGTTTGTCTTTGTAGCTAGTTACTTAACTCCAGGAAGCAGAGTCTGTCTTGAAAATCTAACAGTTCCTCATTTAGTCAAGAAATTTTCCAAATATCATGGAACCCGAAAGTCGATTACCACCTTAATGTTTTGCATGGTCCGGGTGTTATGTTATTTGTTATAATCTAACCAAATACACTGGTTGGTTTTTATTCATTCATTCATTCATTCATTCTGCAGTCTGCCTTACGACAGGTCCGTAGCCCCTTCCAAAGCGAGTTCTCCACAGGGTGCGATCTAGTGCTTCCTCTTTCAATTTCCAGTATCTTTTCTTTTCCTTAAGGTCATCCAGTAGCTGCTTACATCTTCTCCCTCGTCGTCCCGTCATTTCTATCCTTCCTTCTAACTTTCCTTCAATCACGTGTTTCAGAAGGCAGTTTCTACGCAAAATGTGACCAATCCAGTTAGCCTTCCTTCTTTTTATTGTATGTACGATATTCCTCTCCTCCTTCACTCTATGTAATACTTCTTCATAGTTGTTATATATCTTGTTATTTACATTACCATATCTCCAACTTGTTTCGTCATCTAGTAAGCCATCGTCAGGGGGATAAATAGAAATAAATATGCAGATATGTGTGAATACAAAATTATATTCGAAAGCAGTATGTATCCCTTTGAACATACACTATAGCAGCTACAGGTATAGGTCTATAATTTGTTACAGTTTTCTGTTCGTTGTTACTGACAGTGTATGTGGTTGTATTTTTTTTTCTATGGCTCCACAGCCCTATATGGGACTGGGCCTCCTCGTTTCGTCGAGGTTTCATGGTCACACATTTGAGACACACCACAGTCGGTAGGACTCCTCTGGACGAGTGATCAGCCCGTCGCAGAGACCTCTACCTGACAACACACAAAACTCACAACAGACATCCATGCCCCCGGTGGGATTCGAACCCACGATCCTAGTAAGCGAGCGGCCGCAGACCCACTCCTTAAGCCGCACGGCCACTAGGATCGGCGGTTGTAATACTTAATGAATAATATTGAAGATTAAAACATATCAAACATCTATGGAATGTCGTCAAAATTTATAGTTTTAAAAATTCTCATCTCCTGATACTAGATTTTCAAGTGTACTTCGAGAGTGAAGGCACGTTACTAAAGTTATTTACCCTGAAAATGGAAGCGAAAATTTCCTCTCTCCAAAGCCGTCGAGACCGGCTTAAGGCTTACCCAAACTCCAATTCCATAGACACATGGACACTTCCTTGGGAGTACAGTGGACCCTCGAACTTCGAACGGTTTGATGTTCGAACAACTTGAAACTCGAACAAAAAATTCGAGGAAAGTCCGGTTTTGAAACTCGAACAAAAACTCGAAAGTCGAACAAAGAATCACGTGGTCGTCACTTAGTCGCCTTCTCTCTCTGCTTGGTCCAGATGAAAGAAGGGTAATTCACCTTCCAGTGAACAGTAATATCCCTCCTACTATTATTATTGATTGATTATTATACAATATTTTTTATGTACGTACTATTATAAATAAAAATTTTCAATTATTGAAATTAAATATACTTATTTTATCATTATGATCTTTTGAAATGGGCACTTAAAATGTTTTATATTGGGTAAATTTTGGGGGTCTGGAACGGATTAATTCAATTTACATTATTTCTTATGGGGAAATTTAACTCGAAAGTCGAACAACTTGAAAGTCGAACCGTCTCCTGGAACAGATTGTTTTCGAAGTTCGAGCTTCCACTGTAAATAGGTCGAGATTAAGAATGAGTGGATCTGTACCTCAACTCCGCCGCATTCATGACGTGAAAAGTGACAGGTTTGCCTCTTTAATGGAAGAAAACTCAGTTCGCTCTTGAGGAAAGGACTGGCTATATATACTGTAGATTAATTTTGGTTTCCAAACAGTTAAACAAAAATAAGTAGATGGAACATGCCGAGTGTTTATATCATCTTGTATCTTCAGCACAAGCCCAATGGTCTTCCTACTGCGACAGCGACCTCCATATGCTACCCCGTCTTATTCACATCTGCCACTTGCATGGACATTCGACATGTAACGTCTCTGTCGGCAAGTCTCTATGGCACACGATTTATCAACGAGGCATTTGATGTCTGTGACAGAGGTGGATCAAAGAAATGCGATGACGGTGCTACTTGCTGCTCTGTCAGGACGTGTATTGATCAAGGAGCGACGCTGACAGCATACTTCTTGTTCTCACGTATCTTACACACCTCCTGCCTCCATCGATAGAAGCATGCAACAGCAGGCTTTGAGACCCTTATAACAAAATGAAGATACTTTAATTTTTGTTTTGTTCTTGTGTAAGAAGTTAATTTTTGCTTTGTTCTAGTGTAAGAAGTTAATTTTTGCTTTGTTCTATGTGTAAGAAGTTAATTTTTGCTTTGTTCTATGTGTAAGAAGTTAATTTTTGCTTTGTTATATGTGTAAGAAGTTAATTTTTGCTTTGTTATATGTGTAAGAAGTTAATTTTTGCTTTGTTCTATGTGTAAGAAGTTAATTTTTGCTTTGTTCTATGTGTAGGAAGGTAATTTTTGCTTTGTTTTATGTGTAAGAAGTTATTTTTGCTTTGTTCTATGTGTAAGAAGTTAATTTTTGTTTTGTTCTATGTGTAAGAAGTTAATTTTTGCTTTGTTCTATGTGTAAGAAGGTAATTTTTGCTTTGTTCTATGTGTAAGAAGTTAATTTTTGCTTTGTTCTATGTGTAAGAAGTTAATTTTTGCTTTGTTCTATGTGTAAGAAGTTAATTTTTGCTTTGTTCTATGTGTGGGAAGTTAAATTTTTTGCTTTGTTCTAGTGTAAGAAGTTAATTTTTGCTTTGTTCTAGTGTAAGAAGTTAATTTTTGCTTTGTTCTAGTGTAAGAAGTTAATTGTTGCTTTCTTCTTGTGTAAGAAGTTAATTTATACTTTGTTCTAAGTGTAAGAGGTTAATTTTTGCTTTGTTATATGTGTAAGAAGTTAATTTTTGCTTTGTTCTATGTGTAAGAAGTTAATTTTTGCTTTTTTCTATGTGTAACAAGTTAATTTTTGCTTTGTTCTATGTGTAAGAAGGTAATTTTTGCTTTGTTCTATGTATAAGAAGTTAATTTTTGCTTTGTTATATGTGTAAGAAGTTAATTTTCGCTTTGTTCTATGTGTAAGAAGTTAGTTTTTGCTTTGTTCTATGTGTAAGAAGTGTTTATGAAATGTAAAGCAAGTTATAGAAAACTCTGCTTTAAATCTACTCTTACTAGACAGGTAAATACAATCGAACCCGTTTTATACGACATATTCTGTGGTACCAACTAATACCTCACTGTTAACCATAACATTATACTACTCGGTTATAACGACACTCGTTTATAACGACTGTATTTTGGACGAGAGTCAGAATGTTAGAAAGGTAAATTTAAAGCAATCTCTTAGGGTTCCAGGAGGTTTTTGGTCCCAGATTTCTAGATAATCGGCACATGAAGGCGGTAAGTTTGTTAGCCCTACGCACCGGTCGTCTTTACCCCCAGGATATATTTCTGGTACTCATTTCTGTTAGAGGCTGAGTCGACCTCAAGGCCCATAGTACGACCGAAAGGATTATGTCAATGACAAATTCCAATGACACCATCGGGAATCGAACCCGCTACCTTCCGTCAGAAGGTTAAGCAGTACTTTCTGTCGCCAGTGACAGATCGCCTGCACACATCAAAAGGGTGCAAGTTCCTTATCTTTGTGCTGTCTCTCCAAACAAACCCACACTGAGCATAAGAAGCATAGACTAAAGTCGAATTTAATAAAGATAAATTGCTACAATGTGAGATTTCTCTTTCTCACAGAGATATTTTTGGAGATTTTGTTTTATGCTGCATGACGGTTTGCTTTAGGCGAGGATTGCCGCGGCTATGAAGGATCGTACAGCCTTGATCTTCAGATTAAGACTCTTCTGGAAATGCATGACCCATAAAATAAAAGCTTACTAAAGATTCCTTAAGTTTAATCACGCAAATACTCATTAGACGCCTTCGCAAAGCAACTGCACAAGGCCATTGCTAACCACCTCACGTCAGTCCTTCCCTTTGTCTGTTTTTTTTTTTTGGCCTCGGACATTGACGGTCCCGCTGAACGTATATTTTTAAAAAAATTTCGCATTTGAGGTTTTGAGTAAAGTGTCCCCATACCTTTCAGATTTTGGTTAATATCGGAAGAACAAAAAAAGACATTGTATGGAGAAGTACAACTAACAATTATGATATCTCGTCTTGTCTGGTCTTTATATCTGAGGCCGAAGACAAAGTTAACGACCTAAAAGTAACAATGGCCATAAGTGCAAGAAATACGATACCTGGAGTGTGCGATGTATCGAATATGATCGAATATAAATCTATAGATAAAACACAGCGACAACTTCAATAATGTTGTGAGTTTTACAATTTTACATATTTTACAAATTCAAATGTGTTTTTATAACTTATTACTAAGACAGATGTGCTCTTTGGGCCCTTTTAACATGCGACTGTGAAGTGTAGTAGCTTGTTACCCCCCTGAAGATGGTCTGCGGACCGAAACACGTGTAGGGGAATACATCGATAATAATAAAACTGTAAAGTAGTTTGTGTTTGTGTATTTGTTGGTTAACTGAATACTAAGTGTTGGGTAATATTTGGAAAGACGTATTTAAAAACATAGCCTTAATTTGACTAATAATAACATTGGTAGGGGGGAAAATCGACCATAGATATTAAAGGTAAATCAATCCCTGTAAGCGCCTGGAGAAGCCCTGAGGTTTCCAGGAAATTAAGACTCTCAGATTTCGAAAAAATCTGCACATGGAAGTGGTAAATTTGTCAGCCCTAAGCTTCGGTTTGCCTTTACCCCACAGTAAATATCCGTGGTTCGGCCGGAACATTAATTTACGAAGGAGTCAAGTTAGAAACAGGGGAAGTTTGGTTTGAACCTGTCCTTAATATACACACACCACTGTCCTCTATTCTGACCCAAATTTCTTATTTGTCCCTCTTCAATTCAGTAGCCAAAAGACTATTATTAGGTAGAAAAAATAGTAGACGGAAATCCCACCTTTGTCCCTCGTCCAGGTTAAGCCTATGTTTAAAACACTAGCAGCTACACAGATGTTCATGACAGTAGCAACTGTTTTAAAATCTGCTCAAAATAACTGATTAACAGATCCAGAATATTACAGTTCAGTGATATTTCTTCTCTTCTTTTCTTCTACGAAAGAAAGAAAGAAAGAAAACTAATCGTCACTTCCATTTCCTTTGCAGACAAAAGTAGTACAGATATTGCTAACTATTCACATCGCTCACAGTAAGAGAGTGTTACCTTCAAAGGTAGCCAAAGGTAGCAATAAAGTTAAGTACCGCGACGGTTACTTCTATGTGACGTGGGACTTTGTTTATATTTGGTACGAAAAGTGTGTCGTATTGTCAATGACGCAGCGTATAATTAAATAATATTTTTATTTGAATGAGCATAAAATAATTATGCGTCGAATTTCGTTTCTTTTCCCCCAAGTTTCTGGAATTAGATAGCGGGCCGCGATGTACAGACAGAAAGACCGCATTTGACCCACCGCTGGTCCATGCTGCCGCTTCAAAGTTTTCCTTAAATATTCACAAAATGAAAAAAATTCAGAAATGAAGCTTCAGACTGTAATGTTACACAAAACGTTTCTTGTACAAAATTACCTTCATTTGTAACACAAAATGCAGGCTAATCCACTTATATTTTGAATCAAACTGTAAGGCACTGTCGCTGTCCGTTACGGTCTCACTAGCACCCTCAAAGACGAGATAAATTACCTTAGACTGCGGTTCACACCTTCATTTAATCACATCAATACATATACCACAGCCGGCTACAACGTAGATCCGCAGACATCTTTAATTCTAAAACGACTGCTGTCGGTCGCAGGGTCTTCTTATGTCCTTCTCTCTACTCCCCCGTCTTGTCTCCAACCTCACTCTCCTTTTCTTATTGCCCTCTGACCTCCATGAATGTCGTAGAGCGAAACTAGAAGGGCGGAAGGTCAGAGGGTCCTTCCTCAGGTTGAGGTTCGACACATACACACACAAATGTTCCCCTTTTCAAACTTAGAGGGGTGGGAAGGCTCGACAGGGGCTCGAACTCAATGTTGGGCTACAGCACATTCTTCAACCCTTATATTACTTCTGTAAACAACGTACGTAATTTCCGTAATTCATTTTTATTTTTTATTCAAAATTTATCAAATAACAACAATAACTTACACATTTATTATAAACAATTTTATGTTTAACTTCCGCAACCATTTCCGGCCTTCTCAATTTTTATTCAAATAAAAAGGATCTTTTTTAAATTTCTTTTTGTTTAGATCCCTTTGTTTTGTAGGTTGCACTATATAGCGTTATACTATATAGCGTTATACTATATAGCGTTATACTATATAGCGTTATACTATATAGCGTTATACTATATAGCGTTATACTATATAGCGTTTTACTATATAGCGTTATACTATATAGCGTTATACTATATAGCGTTATACTATATAGCGTTATACTATATAGCGTTTCAAGGCATTTAATCTTTTGAATCCTTATTAATTATTATAATATTTAATTGTGCCTTTATTCCGTAGGCTTCAAGCTGTTAGCAGTAAATTCAATAAAGTACTAAATTCAATTGAGAAAGGAACTGAATTACTTTGTAGCGATTTCTCAGACAAACTGTATATCAGGTAGTGAGATTCGTGTAAATTTCGATTTATATTTGACCAAACAGGAATCAAAATTAATGTCTTCGACACCTTTTTGGGGATTCCCCAAACTGACCATCCAGATTTGAATGAAAGGCAATCTGTAATTTCGGGAAGGATACATCCGGAACGACGTACATACCTTTCCATTATGCGCTAATTTTATTTTTTTCTTGTACACATCTACGCTTTGAATGCAATATTATAACTCCTGTTTTAATATACAGGGTGTCCCAAGAGTCAAATGACATGTCATTTTGTTAAATATTGGTTGTCAACTGTCAAGTAATTTCTGCGCCACCCCCTACATTAAAATCAGACCTGAGGTTCGGATGACACTCACTATGAAGATTGCTATGTTCGAGGATGCAACTCCGAGTAGCGTGTAGAATACCCTCACGTTTCAGCACGTCCTGTAGCGCCATAGAGAGATATGGATTGCAAGGAAGTGATCGTGGCCTATTCGAGGCAGTCCCCCGGAATTGGCCTGGAGGCACTGAGGAAAAACAAGGCAAACCTCTTTCATGATAGCCTATATCCTACTATCCTTCATACAAATCAGAAACCTTACCCTCTGAGTCACCGTAATCGGGCAGTTCTCTTACATGCTTCGAAGCAAATACAGTCAAACCCGGTTATAACGACATCGGTTTAAGCAACACCTCGTCTATAACGTCAGATATTTTGTGGTACCAATTAATTCCTCGCTGTTAACCAGAACAGTATATTACTCGGTTATAACAACACCCGTTTATAACGACACAAAAATATTCAGTCCCTTTCATGACGTTGTAACCGAGTTCGACTGTACGTACGATTTACTTCGAATTTTGAAGACAAATATTCAAATGGAGTTCTACATTTTTTGGCAAATATAGTAACAACCTGAGATTCAGAATATAAAATTGAAATGGGCCATTTACTGCCTTGCATACAAAAGTAAGAGAGAGAGTTTTATTTAGGCAGAGACGTAAAGGGTAAAGCAATCCCATTACAGGCCTAGACAGGCCCTCAGGGTTCCAGGAGGTTGAGGCTAACAGATTTCTAGACAATCGGCACATGAAGGTGGTAAAGTTGTCAGCCCTATGCACCGGTCACCTTTACCCCCAATAAAATATTCCTGGTACTCATTTCTGTTAGAAGCTTAGACAGAGAAGTAAGGACAGTATATCAACAACAAACTGGCACAGCGCCATAGTTCTGTCTAGACCCAACATTTGACAGCTTTTCCTCCCTCATTCCCTCCCCCCCCCCCTTCATGCTGCACCATAATCACATTTACTTCATTTTCTTCCCTATTGCCCTCAATTTTTGGTTATTTAATTTTTTAAATGTATTTTCTGTGAAAATTTAAGTATATCTTAAAATATTAGTTTCTCCCTATACTCTCTTTTTTTTCTCCATATTTGTTCTTATCGGCGACGCCTTTTTTTTCGATGTCCATTGAGCACAGTTTAGACTCAATCAATCAAACTTAATGCGTTTCTTGAGAGAACGAAAAAAGCGAGTATTCAGCCATCTGCTCGCCTTACATTCACTTCTCAGGCTGCCTCTAGATCTGACATTTCCAGTATTGAACCCTGAGTCACGTACCTGTGGCGAGCTACTTGTTGGCAGTCAGTTTCATGCCACAGGGTGTTCCTCGATTTAACTGCTGCATGGGGTCTGACGTTTAGAGAAATGTGTACAAGGCCGGAACTTTTGTGAAAATCTTGGAACTGATATACTATTTCTTAACTAAATAACTAACTAACTAACTAACTAACTCCATGGACCAGAGTCCTTCTTGAGAAGCTAACAGGTCGTCAGCTAGTCAAGAAATTCCCCGCGTTTTATGGAAACCGAAGGTTCATTACCGCAGTCACAACAGCCCGCCATCTGTCCCTATCCAAAATAATCAGTCCAGGTCCGAGGCTTTTTTGAATGATTCGTAACTTGGTAATTTTTTTTTACGGTGAGGAGTTGTTAGCACCTCGCCCAACCCCCACGCTGGAGGACCACCCCTTGTCGGCTGTCCGCGACTGTTTATTCAATGTATTCGCAGCTACCCTCCATATTCGGAGGCCGTTCCTTCATCCGCAACCTGAGGGCGTGCCATGCCGTGGTGACAGGGACACACTTATCATGGAACAAACAAACAAACAAACAAACTATGTAACTAACTATATAACTAAATATAACTATCTAACCAACTAACTAATCGACACTACAGAAATTCCGCGCATGTTATAGAACCAGAACAGTCATTACTGTTTTAACAACCGACCACCTCTCCCTGTCCTGAGCCAAATAAATTCAATACACCTCATCTTATCCTCTTTGTTTGAGATCCATTTCGATATGTTTCCCATCTACGCCTAGGTCTGCGAAGTGACTTCTTTCCCCCACGTCTCCTCACCAAAACTCTGCTTGCACTTCTTCTCTCACCTACATGTGCCCCATGCCCCGTCCATCTCATTCGCCTCTCTTTGCTCATCCAAATATTATGTTGTGAGGAGTACAAATCATGGCTTTTCCTGATGCAATTTCCTTAATTTTCCTGTCAATTTCTCTCCTCACCAATGGGCTCAAATTTCTTCCTCAGCACCTTATTCTCGAATATCCCCATCCTATGTTCTCCCGTTAAAGTCAGAGAACAAGTCTCAGATATTCACTAAACCAAATTAATTATCACCCCCTCAAATTTTAACTTTTCAATCCGAGTTCTTGAAGATTTGTGTTATGTAAAACGCCGTGTAGTCTGGTAGAAATTTACTGTAGCTCTCACGTTCAATCAGAAGAGTCCTGCATTTAAACTGCAATGTGTTTCAGTTACAGGGATAACTTTTAGAAGTTGAAAATTTAAAGTTATCATAGGAACATGTCAGGAGCGACAGTTTAATATCTGGAAACATGTCAGGAGCGACAGTTTAATATCTAGAAACATGTCAGGAGCGACAGTTTAATATCTAGAAACATGTCAGGAGTGACAGTTTAATATTTAGAAACATGTCAGGAGCGACAGTTTAATATCTAGAAACATGTCAGGAGCGACAGTTTAATATCTAGAAACATGTCAGGAGTGACAGTTTAAAATTTAGAAACATGTTAGGAGCGACAGTTTAATATCTAGAAACGTGTCAGGAGCGACAGGTTTAATATCTAGAAACATATCAGGAGCGACAGGTTTAATATCTAGAAACATATCAGGAGCGACAGGATTAATATCTAGAAACATGTCAGGAGCGACAGGTTTAATATCTAGAAACATGTCAGGAGCGACAGGTTTAATATCTAGAAACATGTCAGGAGCGACAGGTTTAATATCTAGAAACATATCAGGAGCGACAGGTTTAATATCTAGAAACATGTCAGGAGCGACAGGTTTAATATCTAGAAACATGTCAGGAGCGACAGGTTTAATATCTAGAAACATATCAGGAGCGACAGGTTTAATATCTAGAAACATGTCAGGAGCGACAGGTTTAATATCTAGAAACATGTCAGGAGCGACAGGTTTAATATCTAGAAACATGTCAGGAGCGACAGGTTTAATATCTAGAAACATATCAGGAGCGACAGGTTTTAATATCTAGAAACATATCAGGAGCGACAGGTTTAATATCTAGAAACATGTCAGGAGCGACAGGTTTAATATCTAGAAACATGTCAGGAGCGACAGGTTTAATATCTAGAAACATATCAGGAGCGACAGGTTTAATATCTAGAAACATGTCAGGAGCGACAGGTTTAATATCTAGAAACATGTCAGGAGCGACAGGTTTAATATCTAGAAACATGTCAGGAGCGACAGGTTTAATATCTAGAAACATATCAGGAGCGACAGGTTTAATATCTAGAAACATATCAGGAGCGACAGGTTTAATATCTAGAAACATGTCAGGAGCGACAGGTTTAATATCTAGAAACATGTCAGGAGCGACAGTTTAATATCTAGAAACAAAGGTGACTCTGATTGAAATTAGCTAGAAAAATGTGTAAAGGGCTCCCCTAACACGACACACATCCACACGGTAATCAAACTCATCCCAGACCCGGTGTAGCATGTCCGCTGTAATGGCCTGCAGTGCATGCGTTATCCGATCACGAATTTCATGGATGGACGTGGGCAATGGTGGTACATAAACGCTGTCTTTAACGAACCCCCAAAGAAATTTTTAATAAATTTTAAATAAATAAAAGAATATATTTTTTATTCACTTTTGAAACCGCACCATTCTTTTGTGTATGCCCTGTATTTGTAAAGTGTACAATTTTTAGAAACTGCTTTTTGAAACGCATTTGTTCACATAATAAGTGGTGAAAGTCTAGTGAGATATGGTGATGACTGTACTCCTCAACAGAGGACCAATATATGTACGTGTTTTTACAAACTAGCAGTTGTGACACCCCCTGAAGATGGCTTATCGATAAGCCGAAACATATGTAGGGGTTTCTTTATCTAATTTTTAAAGAATATTTTAGTGTCCTTTAAATAAATAAGTGCGTTTGGTTGGTGTAAAAAAGAGATATAATTCCACTGTACTCCAGGTCTCAGGTACTCATATAGCTGTGGTTTAACCGGCTTACGTTGTCCAGTGATTGAGGTTAGCTCTGTCTAAGGGACCCAACACAGTAGGTGTCTCCCTCCCCGATCACCTGAGGACGGAAGCAGATCCAGTTTCCGAAACGTCGTGCGATCTAGTTATTTTAGATTTCCGGACGATGGACAAAGTCCAGTTCTCAATTCTACTCTTTGTTTGGGGTGGGTGGTTAATGCCACACTCCGGCCGCTTTTGTACAGGAGGCTTGGGTAGGCTTTGGAGTCCATCTACATTTTTGCCTAAAATCTCGCCCCCACTGGCTTCGAACTTCCAAACCTCCAGCCCGTAGCGGGTCGCATCGGTACAAGAGGGTGAAGAGGTTGTCAGCCTTAGACACCGGTCAGCTTTACCCTTCAGGAAATACCCCTGATACTCATTTCTGTTAGAGGCTGAGTCGACACCAGGGCCAAAGTGCGGCAGGAAGGATTTAGGACTTTATAGGGAATCGAACCCGCGACCTTCCGGTTTGTAGCGCAGTGCCTCAACCAACTGCGCCACAGCGTGCCTCACATAGTGTATCTGTTGCTGGTACAAGGTTACTTATGTACATTTATTTATCATACGAATATCAGTGCGTGTATATACGGCATATATAAATGTATTGTAAGAGTTGCGTCTGAATGGATTACGCAGGGCAGCTTGCCAAAGTTCTCAAAATCTAAAGAATTGTTTACATATGGAACCCTGTTTCTACATTTCTATGTTTCTGTATATTTGACCTATATTGCTTCTTCTTCTTTACAACTATAAACCAAAAGACATTCCTTAGATATTCCCATCCACTCGACCTTAGTAAAGAATACATTTCTTTCAGAAACTTCATAACTTTCTTGTTTTCTGTATTCGTCCCGTCAGTGTTTGCCAATCTGTTCCACGTACCCTGCTCACAGGACTCTACAGCGGAGTTTTGATATTTCCAATACGAGCTATACTGGCAGTGTGCTGAAATATTCCACATGAGAGAATATAAATTTGATACGTTTGTTGCAGTGTAGAGGGTCAGTTCGACAAAAGTCCGGATATATTCTGCTCACATTTTACGACTTTACAACCTTGCTGTATTTAATTCAGGTCTTTTACTAGATCACTGTAGCATTTAACGTAATATATTTACATATAAACTTAGGTTATTACGAAAATTAATTTCACTTTACGATCGATCTCACCTGCCGAATTTCCAAGAGCAAGAAAATTAAGTATTGCATTAAACTGCAAATAAAAAAGGGAGCCAATAAATTTTATAATTTTCAATATCTTCCTTTATTATCTACTCATTGATCTCAGTGTTAACTTATTGTACACAAAATTAGTGTTAACTTATTGTACACAAAATTAGTGTTAACTTATTGTACACAAACTCCTGAGGCTGTTTTAGCGATATACTTGATTACATTTTCGGCGTATTACAAGTTTTTTTAGGCGCGTTAGCAAAATTGCGAAAAGCAACTATTAGCTTCGTCATGTCTGTATGTCTATCTATCTGTCCCTTCGCGTGGAACAACCCGGCTCCCATTGGACGGATTTTCATTAAATTTGGTATCTGAAAATCTGTCGAGAAAATTCAAGTTTCATGAAAATCACACAACAATAACGGTACTTCACATAAAGACCTATGTACATTTATGATAATATCTCGCTAAATTCTTCTTAGAATGAGAAATGTTTCAGACAAAAGTTGTACAGAAAATCAAAACATATATTTCATGTTCAATAACATTTTTCCAAAAATCGTGCCGTTTTGGAGACGATAATGAAATATATGGTAGAGCCACAGATGACAATATAAGACGGGATGCTGGATAACTAAGGCTACAGACACACATTTAGATTATGTAATACCTATTGCATTTCGACGGCAATAATGGTTACGCGAACGTGCCTCAATGTTAGGTGTGGTGTTGCAACAGTAACTGTAGGAAGCTCAACCTATTTTAAAAAATGATATCAAAAGTAGCCTTTCAATTATCCTAGGGTTTAAATTCGAACGACTCTTCAGCTATGTAGCGTTTAAAGTTGATAATATTTTAGATGAATCAATGATCGTACGGTGCACCGAGGTCGGCAGCATGTGGGGAAGTAAAGGTCTGTACAGTGCACCTAGACTGGCATTGAAAGATTAAGATAACAATGTTACAATATTTCTTAATCACTGTTTCTTCCTCGTAGTATGAATTGATCTATGAAAATTTTAACTACTGAGAAAGCATGGTATATAATTAATGGAATGAACATACACAAATTATATGTAAATATTAGGAGTAATACGTCGTGTACATTGAGAGAGAATAATTTGTTATACTTTAGTGGAACTTTTGTATTGTAAAGTGTAGAATGTGAAAATATTATTTGATTAATAAATAAATAAATTAATAAATTAATTAATAATTAATAAATTAATTAATAATTAATAAAATATATTTAACAAAGACAAGGTGGTAACCGAGACGAACGTGCTTTAAATTCGTAAAACGTGATAATTTAGGAATCTGTAATATAATTTATTATACACAGAAATGATCACTAAGTGTTGTAATTTTTTCTTATGTATTTCCTATAGATTGAAGGAAAATTACTGAAACATCTACAGGAAGAGATCCTTTTTGTAAGTTTCCCTACAACTTCTTTAAACTCATTGTTACATATTAATAACTTTGCTTTCCATCTAAGAGTTGGAAATTCCTACAGTTGTAAAGGGACACAGTATCAATGAGTACAACGTACACTTTATATTGCAATTCATTTCCTTTCCAGTTATAATTTCTGAAACGTTTCCAATAAATAAATAAATAAATAAATAAATAATATTATTGTAATATGTGGTCATGACAGAGTGTAAGAAGCGATTTGTTCTAGTGCCATTTTGTCCACCATAAATCCCACGTGAACTGACTCGGGAATGTCCACGAGCCTTCGCTTTGACATCGTACATAAGAAGACTTCGACTGCTTGACTCTTTAAGATGGGACCGATAGGTTTTCCCGAAACGTCGGTCAACTAACTAACAATCCACTCTGTGTCCTAGAAGAACGAAGACCATATTTATACCGCGGTGGATGCCTGAAATCATGCATTTTTGGTGATAAGCAACATGCAACACACAGTGGCCTTTTAACCTCTTAAAGACGAAGCGTGAAGTGTTTTGTATAAATATTCAGTCCGTACCGCGCAGTAAACACACTCCGTCTCAGTTATACAAACCAGTCAGTTAATGCTGTACAGTGAAATAATCGCTGTTTGTTCTGAGATCCACACAAAACACATAAATACAGTCCGTACCGCGCAGTAAACACACTCCGTCTCAGTTATACAAACCAGTCAGTTAATGCTGTACAGTGAAATAATCGCTGTTTGTTCTGAGATCCACACAAAACACATACAGTCCGTACCGCGCAGTAAACACACTCCGTCTCAGTTATACAAACCAGTCAGTTAATGCTGTACAGTGAAATAATCGCTGTTTGTTCTGAGATCCACACAAAACACATAAATACGTCCGTACCGCGCAGTAAACCACTCCGTCTCAGTTATACAACCGTCAGTTAATGTGTACAGTGAAATAATCGCTGTTTGTTCTGAGATCCACACAAAACACATAAATACAGTCCGTACCGCGCAGTAAACACACTCCGTCTCAGTATAAAACAGTCAGTAATGCTGTACAGTGAAATAATCGCTGTTTGTTCTGAGATCCACACAAAAACATAAATACAGTCCGTACCGCGCAGTAAACACACTCCGTCTCAGTTATACAAACCAGTCAGTTAATGCTGTACAGTGAAATAATCGCTGTTGTTTGAGATCCACACAAAACACATAAATACAGTCCGTACCGCGCAGTAAACACACTCCGTCTCAGTTATACAAATCAGTCAGTTAATGCTGTACAGTGAAATAATCGCTGTTTGTTCTGAGATCCACACAAAACACATAAATACAGTCCGTACCGCGCAGTAAACACACTCCGTCTCAGTTATACAAATCAGTCAGTTAATGCTGTACAGTGAAATAATCGCTGTTTGTTCTGAGATCCACACAAAACACATAAATACAGTCCGTACCGCGCAGTAAATACACTCCGTCTCAGTTATACAAACCAGTCAGTTAATGCTGTACAGTGAAATAATCGCTGTTTGTTCTGAGATCCACACAAAACACATAAATACAGTCCGTACCGCGCAGTAAACACACTCCGTCTCAGTTATACAAATCAGTCAGTTAATGCTGTACAGTGAAATAATCGCTGTTTGTTCTGAGATCCACACAAAACACATAAATACAGTCCGTACCGCGCAGTAAACACACTCCGTCTCAGTTATACAAACCAGTCAGTTAATGCTGTACAGTGAAATAATCGCTGTTTGTTCTGAGATCCACACAAAACACATACAGTCCGTACCGCGCAGTAAACACACTCCGTCTCAGTTATACAAACCAGTCAGTTAATGCTGTACAGTGAAATAATCGCTGTTTGTTCTGAGATCCACACAAAAACATACAGTTCGTACCGCGCAGTAAACACACTCCGTCTCAGTTATACAAATCAGTCAGTTAATGCTGTACAGTGAAATAATCGCTGTTTGTTCTGAGATCCACACAAAACACATAAATACAGTCCGTACCGCGCAGTAAACACACTCCGTCTCAGTTATACAAATCAGTCAGTTAATGCTGTACAGTGAAATAATCGCTGTTTGTTCTGAGATCCACACAAAACACATAAATACAGTCCGTACCGCGCAGTAAACACACTCCGTCTCAGTTATACAAACCAGTCAGTTAATGCTGTACAGTGAAATAATCGCTGTTTGTTCTGAGATCCACACAAAACACAAATACAGTCCGTACCGCGCAGTAAACACACTCCGTCTCAGTTATACAAACCAGTCAGTTAATGCTGTACAGTGAAATAATCGCTGTTTGTTCTGAGATCCACACAAAACACATACAGTCCGTACCGCGCAGTAAACACACTCCGTCTCAGTTATACAAACCAGTCAGTTAATGCTGTACAGTGAAATAATCGCTGTTTGTTCTGAGATCCACACAAAACACATAAATACACTGTGTGGGCAGAACATAGAATTTGTGACTGTTAAACCTGGTGGTACATATAGTAACCGGTAGGCTTCAAAAGGTTTAAGGTTCCGTTCTTTCTGCAGTTAGAGGTGGAGAAGAATGTCTTGCTCCAAACGAAAGTTCATTTCCCTTTAAAAGGTCTCATACTTAATTATCGAGGAAATTGAGTTTCAGTCTTCTCAATTAAGGGCAAACAGCTATTTTCAAAACAAATTTAGCAAACTTGCTTTAACTGAAATGCGTAGAGCCGAGCAACTGCTTTCACTAACAACACTTTACATTTTCAAAACCTCCATAACAGTAATACATCTAATTCAATGGACCCTGCCTGCCTCAGATTCAAGTTGTGTAGTGTTACGTCACTAGTCACATGTCCGTCATATGATTAGCGCTCATAATAATCATAATAATCCACTGAATCTTTCGTCAGCTGTTTCTTTATTCGTGTATCGAACCAAACGATATTTTTTTCTATCGAAGTCATACCATCACCTTGTACTACGTAAGGTGGGGCGCCGACATGCAATTTTTAGTTGTGCAATGGTTTGATTGCATGAATAACAACCGAAGAGTTAAATGGGACTCCGCCGACTTGCAACCGTTTAGTCTGCAAACTGTTTAGTTTCTAATTTTCCACAAACCGATAGAAATCGTCTGATTGCGCAATCATTTTGTAAACAACAGGATCCAATGGACGTCCGCTCACATGACACAAAACAGTCTCTTCTTATAACTAAAGCAAGCAACATGTCTTTGCTCTTAGAACAAAGTAAGTTAATTTATTTTTTAAATTTATGTCTGCTAATAAACTTTTATTACTAATTGGTAAATTAATTGATTTTATCCTCCGATGTCCCCTAAACCTGTGAATTTAACAAAAATATTTTAAAACAATTTTCTTGGAATAGTTAGCCCTTTTTTTCCCTTTTTTCACTAAATAATAATTGAATTAAGAAACAATATATTTTCAATATGTTTTATTTTTCATTTCTTACGAAACATTTTGACCTTTTCATTTTCAAATCATGTGCTGACGGTTTTTTTTCAACTGAATAATTTAAAAGTAAATTTGCACAAGTTATATTCTATTTTGTTTATTTTAAAAGTAATTGTTCATGAGTTTTTTTTTTATCAAATGCTAATGTCTCTTTAATTGATTATTTCTCAAGTAATATATTTCACGGAAAAATGATTTACGTATACATATACAGGGCATACACAAAAGAATGGTGCGGTTTCAAAAGTGAATAAAAACTTTATGTCTCAAATTACACGGACACAACATACACCGTCAGCGGCGGCAACTGTCCAAGTTTCTCATGCGCTACCAGCAGTTCGCTTCTCATGCTTACTGCGTGGCCGCGGGGCCAGTTTCAAAGATGGCGTTGCAGCAGGAGAAGCAGAAGACGTGCTGCTGCAAATGGAGACAAGAACCTTCTCCCTTGGCCACCCCGTTCGCCAGATCTTACACCGTGCGATTTCTTTCTTTGGGGGTTCGTTAAAGACAGCGTTTATGTACCACCATTGCCCTCGTCCATCCATGAAATTCGTGATCGGATAACGCATGCACTGCAGGCCATTACAGCGGACATGCTACACCGGGTCTGGGATGAGTTTGATTACCGTGTGGATGTGTGTCGTGTGACCCAGGGTGCACACATTGAAGGATTGTAATTACCAAATGAGAAACTTGGACAGTTTCCGCCGCTGACGGTGTATGTTGTGCCCGTGTAAGGAGAGACATAAATTATTTATTCACTTTTGAAACCGCACCATTCTTTTGTGTATGCCCTGTATATGGTACACCATAATCAGAAAAAAATTGGGAATATTATTTGAAAATTTATTCTTCAGTTTTCTTCTCCTCGAAATTTCGAGGGCACAGATACAAGCCACTTCCACGAAGTCCATGTTGGAACTGAATCGGAATCTATCGCATGTGTGCGGCTACGTCAGTCGACCGATCGTTTGATTGCATATGTGAGCGGGGCACGGCATCTCGGAATCAAACGATTGCAGAACTGAAAAATTGCATGTCGGCGCCCTACCTTATAGTACATGGTCAATGTTATCAGTGTTAGCTCATACCTCACAGACAACAGAATGTATGTTTATGATATCCAGCCGTGATTTGTCTTCATTACTGAGACACACAATGTTCTGTGTGAGGTACGTGCCTAAACTGAAGAAAGAATCACCCTGTTACTGGTGATGATAGAGAAGGGATTTACTGTATAAAGCACGACGGCGAATGGTACTGTCAACACGTGACATAAATCAGTAATCCCCCACCAAAACGGAAAACAAACTGGCAGCCCATTGTTGTTATCTTCCTCAATATTCTCGATGTTTCAATTTATAAAGCATATATTTTGATCATAGAATTCAATACAACATGGAAACAAATTTGTTATCACAAAATAATATTTTTATATTGACAGCCATGGAGAATTTCTAATAAAACCGCGCGTTTACAAAAGATTGTGTATATCAATAAATATAGCGGAAAGGTTTTCAGACAGAAGGGACTCACATCTGACATTTTAAGAGTCAACAAGAACGCGGAATGTGGCCAAGTCCTTAACAATGCAGACAAAAGTGTTTGGTTTGGTAGACTCACAATAATCACGTGATAAAAACGTACACTACAGTAACATTGAATATAAGGCCATGCCATGGCTCAGGCAGTTAGTCGCCGGTCTTCCACTGCGGAGGCCCGGGTTCGATCCCGGGTCAGTCCATCTGGGGTTTGTGGTGAACAAAGTGGCATTGGGACAGGTTTTTCTCCGAGTTGTCGGTTTTCCCCTGTCAATTTCATTCCACTGGTGCTCCATTACTTGTAAAACTTGGTAAAAAAATCTGCTCATTAAGGCTGTGGTGCGTCCGTAGCATCTGCTGCGGGGCCCTTCATCATGTAAAAAAAAAAAAACTTTGAATATTATTGCTACGTTACAGTGGATGTGATAATTTATATAAATTAAAATAATTGTTATTGAGATTAATATATCATAACAGAATATTCACTGATGTATGAATATTCAATGTCAGAATATCAGTTATATTAGGCGTCAACATTTCCTGTAATTCCAGATTTTCAAGCAAGTTAAAAAGAAGAGACTTTCCCTTGAGGTAATAACCCGTCTGGCTGTGGACATAAGCACTTGTTGCTGTCTAGTGCGGGGCACGCGGTGGCGCAGTTGGTTGAGGCACTGCGCTACAGGCCGGAAGGTCGCGGGTTCGATTCCCGATGGTGTCATTGGAATTTTTCATTGACATAATACTTTCGGCCGCACTGTGGCCCTGGGGTCGACTCAGCCCCTAACACAAATGAGTACCAGGAGTATTTCCTGGGGGGTAAAGGCGGCCTGTGCGCAGGGCTGACAACCATACCACCTTCATGTGCCGACTGTCCAGAATTCTGGGAGCCTCAACCTCCTGAAACCCTAAGGGCCTGTACAGGCCTGTAATGCTTTTTGCTTTTTTTCTACCTAGTGCCGAGGTCAAGAATGCATGGAGCATTGCCTCCACTCTTATACGGCACGTCTTCTATTCGTTATTAATACAAATTTTAGGGACACTTTTGTCTTGTACGGATCGCCTATACGTTTAAACAGAGTAAAGATTGGGTTGTTACAACTCGCATTATTTTTTTTTAGGGACACTTTCCTCCGTAGAGTACAAACGTATGAGATATGTGTTTGTCACAGCGACGTTTCTGAGGATTGAAGTCGTTTGTTTTATGACGCTGTCTCGTTGTGTGAGTGGTTCCCGACGTTTCGAACTGGGTACTACGGTCCTTCGAAACGTCGGAAACCACTCACCAAAAGACACAGCCTATTATACCAGAAAATATGAGTCCTCATTTTACAGCTAGTTTACACGTAAAGTCTTAAACTGAATATTCAAATCCTCGATCATCGTTTAACGTGTTGTCCAGACACAGGGTTACATCCCAGAAGAATTGAACCTCCAGTAACAAGTGCCGTGCCATGGCTCAGGCGTTTAGTCGCCGGTCTGTCACCGCGGAGGCCCGGGTTCAATCCCGGGTCAGTCCATGTGGGATTTGTGGTGGACAAAATGACAGGTTTTCAACGAGTACTTCGGTTTTCTCCTATCACTTTCATTTCAACGGTGTTCCATTACAAGGAAAAACGAAAAAACTGATGATCTTCATCACATGGTTGCACAAGAATCCTCAAGGCTGCGGTGCGTCCATAGCATCTGCTGCGGAGCCCTTCAACCAACCCCCCCCCTCCCCAAAAAAAAAACACGGCTGTAAGGGCTTCATACCGTCACGAATCTTGAATTTTTTGCTTTGCATCCAGCTAAAATGAGGTTAAGATGCGAAGGGCCCACACTAGGTCTATCGGACTTATGAAGGGTCTCTGTCAATTTAGTGTGGAGCAGTTGTGGAACATTGGATAGCAGAGGAGAACGGAATAACATGGGGAGAAATACCTGGTCCGATGTCACTTTATACCCCACAAATTCCACGTGACGTGGAATGGACGTGGTCAAAAGTTTCGCTTTGATTGGCCAATACTGAGCACTCTAGGCTGCAGCGAGACATTGCACGTGTCCCTATCAACATGCAATAACCTGTTTTCTCCTGTTGATCAGTAGTGACATCTGGTGGCAGTAAGACAAAAAACTTGTTTATTTTTAAGAATTATAATTGAACTTGTTTAATAACTCATGTCAAAGTGTACATACGCATGAAGACGCAAATGATATTTGTTACAGGTATATTAACGTATTGGTTTGTTTTCTTCTGCCAGTAACAGAAAATAATTGTACAGTACCAAGTTTGATCAGTAGATGTCACCCTGCTATCAGCATCTTACAATTAGGGATACGGTTCTGGAGGGGGGAGCAAATGTAAGGCGATTGGCAGCTTGACATCTCCTCCCCCTTCAAGTTGCAATCGTGTGCATAATGGCGTAGAGAAAGACGAATGTAACTCGTGCGTGAATTAATTGTGACTTATCTTGTGTGTAGTGTGTGTTGTTATGTGCTTGTTCGTGTAACAAAGTGTTGAATGATTTAAAAGTATTATAATATTGCCTTTGTGGTGTCATTTTATATTGTAATGAAGTTGCAACGTGAATGCCAGTTAAGGATGTTTATGCAGTGGGTAGGATTGAGACGAAGTGGACATGTCTTGTGGATTGCTACCATGTCCTTCGCCGAGACGCGGAGAAGTGCACTGAAATTTTTAACTCGTAATGATACGTCCAGTTTTCGATGCAGCTGTTTAACGGTAAGTTTAATTGATCTTATACTGAATAAACTATTTATAAAGTAATGCGGAATTGGACGGAATTACAATGTGTTGTGACTTTTCAGGGAAAGTAGAATGGCGCCATTAATATTACGTACCATTAATAGCAATGTTGTTACTGCATGAACGTGTATCTTTTGTTTTGTAGAAGCCGTGAATGCCATTTTTATGGTTTCCATTTTCATGTTCATAACACGAAAGCATATAGCGCCGAATGTGTGCGTCTGTATGTTTTATCTGCTGGACGAATTTTGATGAAATTTTTTATGAATATTATGCTATGAGTGGCGACTCCATACTTGTAATTCGTAATTGCTTGCAGGCGGTAATAATAGCATGACGGACCCACAAACCTTGTAGGGTGGAATCGACATTATCCCCAGTTACTATCGTATAAAATGTATGTTAATAAATTATAAAAAAATTATTTGTCTTCTGTTACGGACTATTTTTGTAGAATGTAAGCCAACAACATGGCCACAGAGCGAATATTTAATTTAGAAATTTTATATTGCTGTCACCGTGCATTTTCACTAATTTAATTCATTTTACACCAACTAATGCACACGTAAAACCACTTTATTGTATTTTTTATTGTAAAATGTACCCCTACACGTGTTTCGATCATCGGATCATCGTCAGAGGTTGTTTTAAAAGAGCCACTATCACTTCAACTGCATATTTTGAAGGGTCCAATAGCACTCGTGTCTTGATATTTGTTTTAAATTATCTGAATTGTAAAGTTCATAAAACATTAAAACTTATGATTTATAAGTTAAGGTCGTAGTTAAAATGTTTTGGTTAACGGCGTAGGTGCTGGTGTCAAGAATCGTGGTGTGTTGCTGTGGGCGTATGCTGTGTGTGTGCTGTTGTGAGGAGCGGTTGTGCTGTCTGTCGTCTGGTCAGTTTTACAATTCAGATAATTTAAAACACATATCAAGACACGAGTGCTATTGGACCATTCAAAATATGCAGTTGAAGTGATAGTGGCTTTTTTAAAAAAAAACCCTGACGATGATCCGAGGATCAAAACACGTGAAGAGGTACATTTTACAATAAAAACTGCAATAAAGTGGGTTTACGTGTGCATTAGTTGGTGTAAAATAAATTGAATTTTAATTTAGGTCCGAGTTGGCTGGAACTTATTGACAATTCAAACTGGGGCTATCGAACTTGTCACGGTGATAAATACAAAAATATACACAATTTTACGGTGTAAAATACTATAAACATTTTACAAAAACAGTATTATAGTTCATCTTTGCCCAAAAAAAAAATTAATCTACACAGTAAAAGCAGTGTGTACTTAAGTATTCTTTTAAGGAAAATTTAAACTTTGTCTTTTCATTCGTAAGGATTGTCAGACTACGTGGTAAATTGTTAAAAATTTTTATGCCAGCATAAAATGTACTTTTTTTTGAAGAAAAGAAAGATATGTTGGCATTTGGTCTGTGAAGATAGTGCTTATTTCTTGTATTAATATTGTGTATAGATGAATTTATTTGAAACTTTTCTTGATTACTGACAGTGAAGTTCATTAGTGAAAGTGTATATTGACATGAAACAGGTAGAATCTCTAATTGTTTAAACAGACTTCTACATGAAGTTCTGGGTTGTGCAGCAGCCATAACGCTGACAATTTTCTTTTGTAAAGTGAAAATCTTCCTACTCTTGGAAGAATTACCCCAGAAAAATATTCCGTATTTTATAATAGAGTGAAAGTGTGTATTGTAAATTGATCTGAGAGTGTCAATGTTACTGATGTGGACCATCGACCTAACAGCATAACATGCTCCACTTAACTTAGGAATCATTTGTTCAGTACGGTTCTTCCAATTTAGATGGTATCAATCTGTAAACCAAGAAATTTTGTATCTACATTTTCGTCTATATACTTTCCTTATATCCAATACGTAGTGTGGAATGTGATAATGTTTGTTATAAAATTCATTATATATGTTTTATCTAGATTTAAGACTAACGTATTAGCAGAACACAATTTAATCATATGAGAGAGAGAAAAATTTGACGCTGAACAGAAATCTTGGAAATTTCTGCTTGAAATTATGACACTAAAGTCATCAGCAAATAATGTTGGTTCGGATATAGAATTTATTATTAGGGGAAGGTCATTTATATATATTATGAACAATAGAAGCCCTAGAATTGATCCTTGATGAATTCAATGTTTCAGTGTACCCCATTCAGAGAAAGAATTCTGAGATGTATTAGGTGATTTCACTTCTACCTTCTGTCTTCTATTAGTTAAATAGAACCTGAACCAATCTGCAGTTACTCCTCGAATGCCGTAGAAATGTAATTTAGCCAACAAAATTTCATGATGTACACAGTCAAAAGCCTTTGCCAAATCACAGAAAATTCCTCCAACATGCATTTTTTGGTTAATAAATGTAAATACATTATCTGTTAGTCTGAAGGTAGCATTTTCAGTAGATATCCCTTTCCTAAAACCATGCTGTTCTGTGACCAGTATGTTGTTAGTATGCAGATGTTGCCTTAATCTGCTGTGCATAATTTTCTCTAATACCTTAGAAAAAACATTAATAAAGAAATAGGCCTATAATTTGTCATACTAGTTTTGTCTCCTATCTTGTAATTATTTTTAACCTTGTCGCTAAATGCAGATAAGTAATTAGTTTCATGCCCCGGCCGCTTTGTCCTCAAGGGAAATAACCCGGGCACACATTGAATAGGAGGCTGGCTGGTCCTCAGAGTCGGTATCAATATCAGTAACTGCAATAAATTTGCAACATACGTACAATTTGCAATAGTGTAACATTTCTGACTCGAATGTGACTACATCCTGTGGACATACCTCGCAAACCCACGAAATAAAGTGGTTTTTATTTTAGAATATTAAGCTCATGTTATCTATACTATTAGAGATGAAGTTAAGTTTGTACGTACTGCATACGGGAAGGAGGGACGTTTGGAGTTACAGCTCCACTGATTCTTAACCTCGGCATTAATCTCTAATATTAACAGTTATATATTTGTAGGTGGGAAATTGTGCGTTATAGAAGTGGGGTTTATTACTCCTACTACGGACACGTTGTTACAAAAATTCAGATGTTACGAGACCAGCTGGTTTCCATAATTCATATTTCTTTCTCGCACGTCGATAAAAAAGTTTATCCATCGCCGTTGTTTGAATAGGCATGTATAGGATTATAGGATTTTGAATTGAAAGGGTTGTGCCCTTGAAGCTGCAGCAAGATACGAACAGCGAGTCCTTGACAAGCTGTCAGTAGCTTGTTTCCATAGCGACCGTGCTACAGGCGTCGCTGCCTGCATGCACCTAGCCCAGTTCTAAGCCAACGTGACTCAGCTGCATTCTCATCACCTTCACATTGACTTTACGTAATTCCATTGCGTGCCCTCAAACATGTCCGTAATATACAATGATAGTACCAACAAAATGCACAGAAGTGTGTTAAAAGTATTTAATACATTAACCAGCTTATGCGATTAAGATATACAGAACTATAGTTTTGCCTGTTGTTTTGTATGGGTGTGAAACTTGGTCTCTCACATCGAGGGAGGAACATAGGCTGAGGGTGTTCGAGAGTAGGGTGCTGAGGGGGATATTTGGGCCTAAGAGGGACGAGGTAACAGGGGAGTGGAGAAGACTACATAACGAGGAACTTTATGATCTGTACTGATCTGAATAGTGTGCTGAGGAGGATATTTGGGCCTAAGAGGGACGAGGTAACAGGGGAGTGGAGAAGACTACATAACGAGGAACTTAATGATCTGTAATCATCACCAAATATTATTCGGGTGATCAAATCAAGATGAATGAGATGGGCGGGGTATGTAGCACGTATGGGGGAGGTGCATACAGGATTTTGGTGGGGAGACCTGAGAGAAGGAGACCACTTGGAAGACCTAGATGGGAGGATAATATTAAAATGGATCTTCAAGAAGTGGGATGGAGGGCATGGAATGGATTGATATGGCTCAGGATAGGGACAGGTGGCGCGCTGTTGTGAATGCGGTAATGAACCTTCGGGGTTCCATAAAATGCAGGGAATTTCTTGACTAGATGACGACCTGCTAGCTTCTCAAGAAGAACTCTGCTCTATGGAGTTAGTTAGTTAGTTAGTTAGTTAGTTACCAGCTTATGTACTTAATAACATACCGCACCGCATGACACAATAAACGTCATACACTCTCTATCAGCACGAGATCTCTTCAGATCACAACAGACCGCGACATATGTTTGTATGCGTGCTTCATAGACAGTGTAAACAACTGGAAACTTCTGCCTGGAGAAAAATTTTAAATTTACATTATTATGATTTTATGATTGTTAACGTTGTGCAGTTTGGAATTTCAATATTCTGATTATTTTAATTATTTTAATGTACGCGACACAATACCTACATAAGCGTGCTGACCTTGTAGTCCTTTCTTCAGATAACTCCCTGATGATGGCACCTCGGTGCCGAAACATGTAGGAATTTTATACTTACTTTTGAGAGTATTTTATTAAGTGCATAATTCGGTTAATGTATTGATTATAAGAATATGCACGGTATGAATAACATAAAAATTGCATAAAAAATATTTATATACACAGAGATCTACATGTTTCGGCCAACCATGTGGCCATACTCGGGGACGCAAAACACAAAGGACGAATGTATAAAAGTTTAAATTCCTGACGCATCAGAACAAATCCACACGCATAAAATGATAATCATAAAATCACAGTTTAAATTACATAAATATAATTTACTGTTAACAGTACATGCACTGGTGTTGCAGTGGATGTTAAACACAGAAGTTTCATGTAGTAAGTCACCATGAACTAAAGCACCGTAAACCACTCATATTCACGTATCTTTTTCCAATGGCGCTACAGCCCCTAGTGGGCCAGGGCCTCCTCTTTTTTTCGAGGCTTCGCAATCACACTCAGACACACCACACTCGGTAGGACTCCTCTAGACGAGTGATCAGCCCGACGCAGAGACCTATACCTGACAACATACAACACTCACAAGAGACAGATATCCGTGCACTCGGCGGGATTTGAACCCGCAGTCCCAGCAAGCGAATGGCCGCTGACCCACGCCTTAGACTGCGCGGCCATTAGGGTGGGCATTCATGTATTTTAAACTATGGTTTTATGATTGTTATGTATACGTGTGGATTGGTTCTGATACGTCTCTAGTTTACCCTTTATATATTCGTCATTTGTGTTTCCCCTCCGTGAGGATGGCCACATGGTTGGCCGAAACATGTAGGATTTCATTGTGTTTATAAAATAATTTTAGTGTACTTGTGTGCATTTTGTTGGTACCATTATTATATATAAATATTTTAAATATATTTTCGTGCGTTTTGTTGGTACCATTATTGTATATAAATATTTTAAATATATTTCCTTGCGTTTTGTTGGTACCGTTATTATATATAAATATTTTAAATATATTTTCGTGCGTTTTGTTGGTACCGTTATTGTATATAAATATTTTAAATATATTTCCGTGCGTTTTATTGGTACCATTATTGTATATAAATATTTTAAATATATTTCCGTGCGTTTTGTTGGTACCATTATTATATATAAAATATTTTAAATATATTTCCGTGCGTTTTGTTGGTACCATTATTGTATATAAATATTTTAAATATATTTTCGTGCATTTTGTTGGTACCATTATTATATATAAATATTTTAAATATATTTTCGTGCATTTTGTTGGTACCGTTATTGTATATAAATATTTTAAATATATTTCCGTGCGTTTTGTTGGTACCATTATTATATATAAATATTTTAAATATATTTCCGTGCGTTTTGTTGGTACCATTATTATATATAAATATTTTAAATATATTTTCGTGCGTTTTATTGGTATCATTATTATATATAAATACTTTAAATATATTTCCGTGCGTTTTGTTGGTACCATTATTATATAAAAGTATTTTAAATATATTTTCGTGCGTTTTGTTGGTACCGTTATTTTATATAAATATTTTAAATATATTTCCGTGCGTTTTGTTGGTACCATTATATATAAATATTTTAAATACATTTTCGTGCGTTTTGTTGGTACCGTTATTATATATAAATATTTTAAATATATTTCCGTGCGTTTTGTTGGTACCGTTATTATATATAAATATTTTAAATATATTTCCGTGCGTTTTGTTGGTACCATTATTATATATAAATATTTTAAATATATTTTCGTGCGTTTTGTTTGGTACCGTTATTATATATAAATATTTTAAATATATTTCCGTGCGTTTTGTTGGTACCATTATTATATATAAATATTTTAAATATATTTTCGTGCGTTTTGTTGGTACCGTTATTATATATAAATATTTTAATTATATTTACGTGCGTTTTGTTGTTACCGTTATTGTATATAAATGTTTTAAATATATTTCCGTGCGTTTTGTTGGTACCATTATTATATATAAATATTTTAAATATATTTCCGTGCGTTTTGTTGGTACCATTATTGTATATAAATATTTTAAGTATATTTTCGTGCGTTTTGTTGGTACCATTATTATATAT
This sequence comes from Reticulitermes speratus, assembly GCA_021186555.1. Classification (NCBI taxonomy): domain Eukaryota; kingdom Metazoa; phylum Arthropoda; class Insecta; order Blattodea; family Rhinotermitidae; genus Reticulitermes; species Reticulitermes speratus. The sequence continues at coordinate 21,218,799 of JAJKFL010000010.1, forward strand.
AAATATTTTAAATATATTTCCGTGCGTTTTGTTGGTACCATTATTATATATAAATATTTTAAATATATTTTCGTGCGTTTTGTTGGTACCGTTATTATATATAAATATTTTAAATATATTTCCGTGCGTTTTGTTGGTACCGTTATTGTATATAAATGTTTTAAATATATTTCCGTGCGTTTTGTTGGTACCATTATTATATATAAATATTTTAAATATATTTTCGTGCGTTTTGTTGGTACCATTATTGTATATAAATATTTTAAATATATTTTCGTGCATTTTGTTGGTACCGTTATTGTATATAATCGAGTAATGCACGGATCGTGGATCATATAAAGTTGCGTTATGCTCACTTCGTCAAATGCGTCAATTGTATTTCAGTCTGACGTTAAATCGAAGCTTTTTGTTAATATACGGGATTTTAGGTTTTCAATGCGATGTTGATGGAGATTCTTGTGTTTCGGGGTATAATGCTCTCTGCATTGGTATATAGTTACCACCATTTCGGTGGAGCCTGCTGCATCCATCCAGGGGCGTAGCTAGGGCGGGGCGAAATGTGCGACCGCCCGGGGCAGCAGAGTCCAAGAGGTGGCAAAATGGGCGGCAAAATTTAAAAAAAATTGATCATCTGCGCTCAACAAATTTTAAATTATGAAGACAAATAGAAGGAAATTCAGTGATTTTGATTTTTTTAAATTCGTAATTTCTGTCAGGGGTGGCCGTTGTTTTTGCTCTCCCCAGGGCGTCAAAAACTAGCAACACCACCGCATTAAACTTTAGGATGTCCAGAAACAAGATATCCTTCGGCACTCTTCCATCTTCAGGGTAGAACAAGAAAAATAATTCTTGCATTACCCTGATGATGGAGGCAATGCACTCACGAAACGATACTACATATGTATAATCCATAAGGAGTCATATCCCAGGAACCGGGAGTCTTTTTGCTATGAATACTTACAAGTTAATGGTAATTGCTTTTATACGGAGTTTAGTGTGAAAGTGGTATTTGACGAAGAGAAATACATAACGTCTGCCTCACTGAAGATGGCCGAAAAAGGCCGAAACATGTAGGAGGCTTGCTATATGATAGTATATTTTTTTATCGAACTGTTGTGTAGTTGTTACAATAAGCAGTCTAAAATTATCTTACTGGATGCAACATGGATAATATTATAGTATAAATTGCAATTCAGGCTTTATGTACTGCAGGAGTACGACTGAAGTTTTGTTCATGGAAAATGTCTTGGTGTAAAATCCGCGAAGTCTTTTGTGTAACTAAACATGCAGGTTTATAAAGATTACCTCTGCACTGTTCGTTTAATTCATTTGCTGTGTGAAAATATGCATTAAATATGGCACGATTTTCTCGTTATAGGTAATCCTGATGTTTATGCCGTGCTACTAACTGTTCAAAAAATTTCGATTGTTAATAGAGCTGAAAAGGAGCAGGGATATATCAGTCTGTATAGTGGCCAGGGTAGGAGCTGGACGCCTGAGAAATCGCGGTTCAAATCCCTGCAGGGCCCAGGGATTTTTCTCTACTCCAATGCTTCCAGACCGGATCTGGGACCTAGCCAGTCTTTCATTCAGTGGGGTTCCGTGGATCTGTCTCCGGGTATAAATCGGCCGGGGCGTAAAGCTAACCATTTACCCCACGTAGTGCTGACATTAGGAGACAGTGGCTATGTATAATTTTGCCGTAATAGACTTGAAATGCTACAGTGACATAATTTGTGTTGTGTACGTGTGTGCAGGTTCAAATTTGTGTTGTGTACATGTGTGCAGGTACACATTTGTGTTGTGTACGTGTGTGCAGGTTCAAATTTGTGTTGTGTACGTGTGTGCAGGTTCAAATTTGTGTTGTGTACGTGTGTGCAGGTTCAAATTTGTGTTGTGTACGTGTGTGCAGGTTCAAATTGTGTTGTGTACGTGTGTGCAGGTTCAAATTTGTGTTGTGTACGTGTGTGCAGGTTCAAATTTGTGTTGTGTACGTGTGTGCAGGTTCAAATTTGTGTTGTGTACGTGTGTGCAGGTTCAAATTTGTGTTGTGTACGTGTGTGCAGGTTCAAATTGTGTTGTGTACGTGTGTGCAGGTTCAAATTGTGTTGTGTACGTGTGTGCAGGTTCAAATTTGTGTTGTGTACGTGTGTGCAGGTTCAAATTTGTGTTGTGTACGTGTGTGCAGGTTCAAATCCCGACGAACAGGTCACGGGTTTAGTGTGCAGCTATACCCAGCACTGCTTGTTCGGTTTAAAAGTCCCGTGTTCAAAATTCAATAGCGCATAAAGGTCAGAGGTCATTCACGGTCCCAGCTAGCGCGCCATTTTGAAGGGAGGGTCACGGAATGATTCTCTTACAGAATTTTGGTGGTCCTCTATGTCAGAGAAACTCAAAAGTGGTCTCTATATCCAGTTTTTGTAACGCACGGACCGCAGTCAACCTATGGTCCGCGAACCACTAGCGGATATTCTGTAGATCTTCCTTATTAAATGCGGTAATTTGAATGAGTCCTCAATCTTGTCTTTGTATTTGTAACCAGCGGTGTTTTAATTATTATGGGTGTTGATTAACTAGGCCTAAAAAGGTTGAAAATAATTCTGGAAATATGATTTAAAAAAGGATTCATCATGTTTTAATCGCAATGCCAGTAAGATGTAACGTTTAAGAATTTTACTTTGCTGTTGCCTCCAGATTTGCAGTTTCGTGGTGCTTAATTTTCATGATTTCAAACGAAAGAATGACAAGGCAAGTGCTTGAAATATGCCTCTCCATTCTCATACGAAACACGCATAGAATTTGTACATGCCTTACTGTAGTGCCTTTGCTAGCACACGCAGAAAATCGATAGCTTAGTATTTTCTGCTTATTCCAGCAACTGACTTACATTTGAACATACTGTAGTGCGATTGTTAGGACACGCAATTAATAGCGTATCATTTTCTGCCTGTTGCAGCGACTGACTTACATTTGAACATACTGTACTGCGATTGTTAGGACACGCAATTAATAGCGTATCATTGTCTGCCTGTTGCAGCGACTGACTTACATTTGAACATACTGTAGTGCGATTGTTAGGACACGCAATTAATAGCGTATCATTTTCTGCCTGTTGCAGCAACTGACTTAACATTTGAACATACTGTAGTGCGATTGTTAGGACACGCAATTAATAGCGTATCATTGTCTGCCTGTTGCAGCAACTGACTTAACATTTGAACATACTGTAGTGCGATTGTTAGGACACGCAATTAATAGCGTATCATTTTCTGCCTGTTGCAGCAACTGACTTACATTTGAACATACTGTAGTGCGATTGTTAGGACACGCAATTAATAGCGTATCATTGTCTGCCTGTTGCAGCAACTGACTTACATTTGAACATACTGTAGTGCGATTGTTAGGACACGCAATTAATAGCGTGTCATTGTCTGCCTGTTGCACAACTGACTTACATTTGAACATACTGTAGTGCGATTGTTAGGACACGCAATTAATAGCGTATCATTTTCTGCCTGTTGCAGCAACTGACTTAACATTTGAACATACTGTAGTGCGATTGTTAGGACACGCAATTAATAGCGTATCATTTTCTGCCTGTTGCAGCAACTGACTTACATTTGAACATACTGTAGTGCGATTGTTAGGACACGCAATTAATAGCGTATCATTTTCTGCCTGTTGCAGCAACTGACTTACATTTGAACATAATGTAGTGCGATTGTTAGGACACGCAATTAATAGCGTATCATTTTCTGCCTGTTGCAGCAACTGACTTACATTTGAACATACTGTAGTGCGATTGTTAGGACACGCAATTAATAGCGTATCATTTTCTGCCTGTTGCAGCAACTGACTTACATTTGAACATACTGTAGTGCGATTGTTAGGACACGCAATTAATAGCGTATCATTTTCTGCCTGTTGCAGCAACTGACTTACATTTGAACATACTGTAGTGCGATTGTTAGGACACGCAATTAATAGCGTATCATTTTCTGCCTGTTGCAGCAACTGACTTACATTTGAACATACTGTAGTACTTTTTTTTATACCACTCCACGCAACAGCACGCGTAACAACACGCTTATAATCAACAACAATACAATACCACAATTCAGTGCATCAAGTGACAACATTGCTATTTTAAATCTTGACTTTAACGTATACGATAAAATTATAAGTTTTACAGTTTTACATATTTTACAAATTCAGATGTTCTATAACTTATTACTAAGACAAGTGTGGTCTTCGGGCCCCTTTTAACATGCGATGTGAAGTGTAGTAGCCTATTTACCCCCCTGAAGATGGTCTACGGACCGAAACACGTGTAGGGGAATACATCGATACTAATAAAACTATAAAGTAGTTTGTGTTTGTGCATTTGTTGGTTAACTGAAGAGTAATACTGTAGTACGGTTGCTAGGACACGCAGACAATTAATATCGTAGCATTTTCTGCCTGTTCCAGCAACTGACTTACATTTGAACATGCCATACTGTAGTGCTGTTGCTAGGAAACAAAGACAATATTGCCTTATATTATTGCATTTCTTACATGAGTAGTCTGTTATAAAATCAAACCAATTCTGTACACTGCTGTTGGACTATCTAACTCCCTTTAATATAGGGTGTACCGTGTAAAACGCAACCCAACACTCTAAACCATTTATTTAATTTCTTCAAATATACGAATAATGTCATAAACAATGTGTAATTACAGCGGAGCCTGGAAATGCCCCCACTGCAGTGTCTTTAAGGAACAGTGGTCTTACAATTTGTTTTAGAGACACTGCGCACAGAAAACCGAGTTTTACGAATGCAGAGGGTTTTCACGCAGTGCATGTGGGTTTTCCAGCGCTCCGTGTTGTAGTGTTTTGACTATTAATGTGTGCACTCAAGTGGGACATGCTTTCGTCCGTAAATAAACAAATTGTGCAACCCATAAACCTCTTCATGTAGAAAAACAGCGCAGTCGATTACAGAATTACCGCTCAGCTGGCAGCCAACAGAACTAAAGGGTCGGCAGATGCTGGAAGTGTCCACTGCAGCGGGATGGCAGCTTCTTACGTGCCTGTTTCCGTATGTCTAGACATCTGATCTTTCTGGTGCTTCTTATACGGTACACTCTGTATATATCCTACATGTTTCGGCACATCTGGGTCAATATCATCGAGGTTTTCAACAGTCTGTTGCATTATTTTAGCTTGGATTTTATATTCTGAACCACTTGTATCCTGGACTGTGTCTATCGTCTTTAATGTGAATAAAATGAGATATAAAATGTGATAAAAAATGTGATACAAATTGTGATATACACGTAAAATGTGATATAAAAGTGATATAAATTGTGATATACACGTAAAATGTGATATAAATTGTGATATACACGTAAAATGTGATATAAGTTGTGATATACACGTAAAATGTGATATAAAATGTGATATAAATTGTGATATACACGTAAAATGTGATATAAAATGTGATATAAAATGTGATATAAATTGTGATATACACGTAAAATGTGATATAAAATGTGATATAAATTGTAAAATATAAATATATAAAACTCTTAAAATTCACACAACGTTTCGGAGGAGGGATCTTCCTCCGTCTTCAGGTGGTGCCTCCTCAGTTGGGTCCTATTTAAAAAGCTATTCTTGATCTCCGAATTTGGATTTTATGTTTATGTGGGACACGCGGTGGCGCAGTTGGTTGAAGCACTGCGCTACAAGCCGGATCTAAGGCGTGGGTCTGAGGCTGTTCGCTTGCTGGGATTGCGGGTTCGAATCCCGCTGGGGGCATGGATGTCTGTCTCTTGTGAGTGTTGTGTGTTGTCAGATAGAGGTCTCTGCGAAGAGCTGATCACTCGTCCAGAGGAGTCCTACCGAGTGTGGTGTGTCTAAAGTGTGTGATCGTGAAGCCTTGATAATGAGGCTGTGGCCCACTAGGGGCTGTTGGGCCATTGGGAGGGGTGATATAATGGCCTAAATATGACCAACCTTTTGTTGAATCATGTAGCGATGTAATTTATATTAATAAAAAGCGGTCAATAATTGTGTTGATGGTAATTGTATACTCAGGTATAGTTTTATACACAAAACGAGATGTCTGTCGTAAAAGTAATTAAAAATTAATTTGAAATAAAATTCGTGTTATATTTTTAAAGTACTTTCCTTTCTTAGAAGTAAAAAGCATGGACATTGGATCACCATGCTGTCTGTGTGTTATGTGTGCCCTACTTTTGATCCAAATGAACAACATTCACGAAACTTGCTATGACTATTATACTAGTGAAGGCTATTACAAGACCTTCATTTTACCATCAGTAACAACAGCATGGCGGTCACACATATTTTGAGAATTGCGAAGTTGGCTGTGTATGTGTTCTGCTGCCTGAAATCCTATTTCTCAAGGGAAATTCAGAGTAACGTCTCGGCTAGGGTACTGTGAAAACCCGACTTAGCAATTCCTATTGCGCTCGGAGACCCAGTGCTAGATTATCACGCCGTTGGTTGGATGCGGAGAGAACAGAAACTGCTGAGCGGGTACACCACTAGTCAATAAAATCCTATTTTATCTGTCAATTCTAACGTAAAATAAGGAAGCGTGTTAATAACTTTATTGTGCTTACATGATTAATTACTTAACTTTCTTCAAAAAGTGATAGAAATTTGTATATTTCTCCCAGTAGGAATAAAGACTTTAGTGGAATAATCGTGCATAACGTGGTATAATCCGGTACAATCCTGTATAATGTGGTATAACGTGGTATAATCCGGAACAATCCTGTATAATGTATAATCCGGCATAATTCCTGTATTATGTGGTATAACGTGGTATAATCCGATATAATCCTGTATAATTTTGTATAATTCGGCATAATTCCTGTAATATGTGGTATGACGTGGTATGGTATAATCCGGTGTAATCCTGTATAATGTGGTATAATCCGACATCATTCCTGTATTATGTGGTATAACGTGGTATAATCCGGTATAACCCTGTATAATCCTGTATAATGTGGTATAACCCGGCATAATTCCTGTATTATGTGGTATAACGTGGCATAATCCGGTACAATCCTGTATAATGTGGTATAATCCAGCATAATTCCTGTATTATGTGGCATAACGTGGTATAATCCGGTGTAATCCTGTATAATGTGGTATAATGCGGCATAATTCCTGTATTATGTGGTATAACGTGGTATAATCCGGTATAACCCTGTATAATCCTGTATAATGTGGTATAACCCGGCATAATTCCTGTATTATGTGGTATAACGTGGTATAATCCGGTACAATCCTGTATAATTTTGTATAATTCGGCATAATTCCTGTATTATGTGGTATAACGTGGTATAATCCGGTATAATCCTGTATAATGTGGTATAATCCAACATCATTCCTGTATTATGTGGTATAACGTGGTATAATCCGGTATAACCCTGTATAATCCTGTATAATATGGTATAACCCGGCATAATTCCTGTATTATGTGGTATAACGTGGTATAATCCGGTACAATCCTGTATAATGTGGTATAATCCGGCATAATTCCTGTATTATGTGGTATAACGTGGTATAATCCGGTACAATCCTGTATAACGTGGTATAATCCGGCATAATTCCTGTATAATGTGGTATAACGTGGTATAATCCGGTATAATCCTGTATAATGTGGTATAAACCGGCATAATTCCTGTATTATGTGGTATAACGTGGTATAATCCGGTACAATCCTGTATAACGTGGTATAATCCGGCATAATTCCTGTATAATGTGGTATAACGTGGTATAATCCGGTATAATCCTGTACAATGTGGTATAATCCGGCATAATTCCTGTATTATGTGGTATAACGTGGTATAATCCGGTACAATCCTGTATAACGTGTTATAATCCGGCATAATTCCTGTATAATGTGGTATAACGTGGTATAATCCGGTATAATCCTGTATAACGTGGTATAACCCGGCATAATTCCTGTATAATGTGGTATAACGTGGTATAATCCGGTATAATCCTGTATAACGTGGTAAAGTCCGGTATGATCTGGATCCCACTTTGTCCACTTGCAGCTGCGGAACGAACAAGCCCTTAGAGCCCAAAAAGACTGATGATCTGTCCTTGTCTTTCTTTACCGTCCTATCTTCTGAAAATGGCCTGAGCCTGATCTGCGGTTATTTTGTAACGTAAACTACATTATTAAAATGTAGACAATTGATTGTCATAAATCACTTTGTCCGTCGTTGCAGTGATATGAGTGGCAGTAAGCAGAAAATTTTAGTATAACTCTGAAGGTGGAAGCAGAATACCCAACCGAAACTGCGATAACGAGATAAAAAGTATCATAACCTACAATTTGTTTTCATGGTTCTGGAGCCCTTGTGGGCTTAGGTCTCCTCCATGTCGACGTTTCGAAGTCACACACATCACACTCGGTAGTTACCTAGAATACTACACCTTATTTTAATCCCACCCAGCCTCCTATACAATGGGTACCGGGTCTCTTTCCCGGGGGTAAAGCGGCCGGGGCGTGGAGTTGACCACCCACCCTCATTTAGTGCCGGGGTTAAAGAAAGAGTAGAACTATACCTCTACTCCCCCTCTGGGCCTTCATGGCCTGTTATAGGGAGAACTTTACCTTTAACTTATAATTTAACTAAGAAGGGCGAGGTAACAGGGTGTGGAGAAGACTACATAACGAGGAGCTTTATGATCTGTACTCCTGACTCAATATTATTCCGGTGATCAGATCAAGAAGAATGAGATGGGCGGGGCATGTGGCACGTATGGGAGACAGGAGAGGTGCGTAGAGGGTTTTGATGGGGATATCAGAAGGTACGAAACCACTTGGAAGACCTGGGCGTAGATGGGAGTGTAATATTAAAGTGGATATTCAAAAAGTGGAATGAAGAAGAATGAACTGGATTGGTCTGGCTCAGGGTGGGGGCAGGTGGCGGGCTCTTGTGAGTTCTGTAGTGAACCTTCTGGTTCCATAAAACGCGGGGACTTTCTTGACTAGCTGAGGAACTGTTAACTTCTCAGAAGGGACTCTGGTGTATTGAATTAGTTATGAAGTAGCTTTGATCTTCGTTAATAAACTGAGGGCGCGAAAGGACCGAATTGAATTATTTTACACCCGCTGTCTCTCACTCTAATAAAATCTTGAAATATGGCTTTATGAATGTATAATGCACTTTTGTGGTTCGTCTTTACGATGGTATTGAATTATGATGATCCTTTTAAGTAGCAGCTATAAAACAGAAAGGAATTTGACCTGGGACGAGACCTGATCCCACTTTAGAAGTCGGCATGATCGTGCATTCCTTGTAGCTGGAGCAGCTGGCTGTGCAATTTAATTTAAACACAGAGCCGGTCTGTGGGCCCAGCGGAAAGTGCTGAGTGCTGTTGAATGCAGAGATCGCTGACACGGTCCGTTCGAACTGTGGGGGACTAAACATCATGAATATGCAGTCAGGTGTGAAATATTTACACGGTTTCCATGGAACTGTGTATAAAAATGTGAGTTAAATAAACAAAAGGCAAGCGACATCCACAGCTGAAGGTACAGTACAATGGACAAAAGACCGTTAGCTTTTCTCAAGCTGTCTGAGCTTGGAATTTGCCAAACTTTGTAAAGCAAAGTAAAGAAATCCCTGGACAGGCCCTGAGGGTTCCAGGAATTTGAGGCTCTCAGATTTTCAGACAATCGGCACATGAAGATGGTGAGGTTGTCAGCCCTACGCAACGACCGCATTTACCCTCCGGGAAATATTCCTGGTATTCATTTCTGTTAAGAGGCTGATTCGAAACCAGGGTCATACTGCGGCCCAGTGACACCGTCGGGAATCGAACCCGCGACATTGCAGCTTGTAGCGCAGTGCTTCAACCTACTGCACAACCCCGTGCCCCGCCAAATTATGTTAACTGTCGTCAAGTTTGGCAGCGTTGTGTAACTTTCATGTTGCCAGAGTTGTCAGGATTCTTCTTATATCGGCCTCCTGGCAGTGATCGATGTCCTTTTCTTAAAGGAGAAGAGTAAATTTCTCAGTCAGAATCTTGTAAAATAAACCACACTCTAATTCAATGTTACCCACTGATCACATTTAATTTGACTCGCTTGGGGCTGTTTGTTACGCATAAATTTGTCTGTTCAATCCAAATTTGCTGATTTTCGTCATGATGGTAACATCTGGCTGCAGGCTGTGTTGTCGACGGCTCGCAGATTCTCGCCACATTTAAGGCCGCCGATGCCCGTGGCCGTGTCGTCTAGGGCGCATGCGTGAAGCCGCTTGATTGCTGGGATTGCGGGTTCGAATCTCGCCGGCCGTATGGATGTCTGTCTCTTGTGAGTTTTGTGTGTTTTCTGGTAGAGGTCTCTGCGACGGATCGATCACTCGTCCAGAGGAGTCCTTCAGAGTGTGGCGTGTCTATGTGTGGTATAGAGACCTGAACAATGGGGCGACCCGGCCCCGAGTTGGGCTGTTGTGTCATAGAAACAAATTTTTAAGGCCTAGTGACTGCTAACTCCTCCATGTCGATGTTTATACTTCAGTTTCGAGGGTTTATTAGGGTCAAAAGAAAGAAAATTTAAAAATTCTGTGAACCTGTAATGCAGGGTTATTTTATCTGACAACTGTCGTTTGTCGCTGTCCGCTGCTACTTCATCACGCATGTGGGCGGTCAGGTGTGTGGGCTACGTTAATACGGTAAACGAGTCGACAGGAAGTAGCAAAGGATATTTGTCAGATAAAAATAATGATTTTTTTTATAAACGTTATCTTTGTAAATTACCTTAAAGATGGAGGCAGTGAGGCTTACGAAACGTCGGTAACACAGTCTGTAGACTCCGCGTGCTATTGCTGGGGTGATAACGCTGACAGTGTCACAAAGTAAAGTCTTATTTATGAGATATGTCCTTGAGGTCCTGAGGCTTACGAAACGTCGTTAACACAGTCTGTAGACTCCGCGTGCTACTGCTGGGGTGATAACGCTGACAGTGTCACAAAGTAAAGTCTTATTTATGAGATATGTCCTTGAGGTCCTGAGGCTTACGAAACGTCGTTAACACAGTCTGTAGACTCCGCGTGCTACTGCTGGAGTGATAACGCTGACAGTGTCACAAAGTAAAGTCTTATTTATGAGATATGTCCTTGAGGTCGTGTGTAAATTTACGATATCTGCCACCATTAATTTCTGAGCGGTTTAGTTTCAATTTGAACGAAGCACCAATGTGCGAAGTTACGCCTGCAGTAAACCACGTAATGCGAAAGACGTGGGGCCATTTCACAGCCACCAGGCCGCCACTCATGTGTAACCTTAGGTTCAAAAAGCTGTTAATTGCTGAATGTGTTCTTATAAAGAGACCTTGTTCCATTTTAGCAACATAAAATTGTGTAATTTTTCCTAACTGCCTTTCATAAAGGACAGAGGTTTAGAGGTGTTAATGTACAGTGACATTTATAGTGTTTGCACTAGTGAAGTAATCTTCACGTACGCGACATTTAATAGCTAGTAATTACACTTTATGACCTCGGTGGACTAGTGGTTAGCGTGCTCGCCACTGGACCCAAGGTTCGCGGGTTCGATCCCGACCGAGGTCGATGGATTTTTAAGGATGATAAAAATCCGGAGCACCACTTCCTTCGGAGGGGAAGTAAAGCCGTCGGTCCCATGTCGTAGATTTACGGCATGTAAAAGAACCTTACGGGCATGAATAAAAATGTTGCGTAAGCCAAATTGCCTCCATTTCTCATCCAAGTCTCCTGACTGCCTGCCAGATGGCTCTGGCGTGCACATCAGGATCGATAGAACACTAAGCGCTGCTAGCTGGCCGGTCACCAGCTGCCATGAATGCGCATGACTTAGTAACCTCGACAAGAGGAGGCAAGAGGAGGCCCAGGCCCATACAGGGCTGTTGAGCCAAGAATTATTATTATTAATTACACTTTATGGTAAAGGTGATTTTCACCATGTGACATGCAATGAAGGCGCACTCTTTGTTTAACCTCGGCGCTAGATGTGGGTGGGTTTCAACTCCACGCCCCAGCCGCTTTACCCCCGGAAATGACCCGGTACCCATTGTACAGGAGGCTGGGTGGGCCCCGGGGCCGGTCTGGGCTGGTACGGAAAGTCTCGCCTCCCCACTGGGATTCGATCCCCGGACCGTCCAGCCCGTAGCGAGTCGCTATAACGACTGAGCTATCCCGGCCCATTGGGTTTATTTTTAGCCTGAAAAGAGGCACCAATCCTGTCCCTCAGTCGCAGTGTTTCTGTTTTTAACTAGAGGCTGTGGAAAATTTAGTAAAATAAATGATTGACGTGTGTAATTTTTTAATTTCGTAAAAATTTTGATGGAGGACGAATTTAATAATTGCTGATTTATTGTTTTTTTTCACTGAGAGATAAGTTTGTTGTATTTTTACAGGAAACAGCCGTCGACTTGTTTGTCAGTAGTTCACAGCGAGTCATAAGCCCGTCAGATCAGTAACTGTGGAGTCATAAATCCGTAGGTTCAGTAACTATGGACTATGAAGTGGCTGTCAAATGTTACGTGATGTAAAGTACTGCAGTGAGATGATATTTGTGATCGTGTAACATACTGAAACGTTTTGGGATACAGCGTAATGTGACTAAATTTTTATATGATCATTTTTAAGAAGCTGATAGTGGCTCGGCTCTTCACGGCAACACCAAATATTTACGTCCACATTGCTAGAAATTATTTATTTAAAATGTGGTTCAATATTATCTTCCCATCTGAATGTGTTTATAAATATTCCATCAGTACCATGTGTGGAACATTTTCCTTTGGTGTCACAGGTCTTGATTTTATCGCGTCCCTGAACACGACGGCTGCCATATGACGTCCCGACGGATGCGGGCTTTATATGCGATAAAGCTGCGTCCTCGGTGACGCTCCTCTTTACGTGGTTGTGATGTGGTGAGAGACGAGGTCCCTTTACAGAAGTGGAGGAATGGAACGATGGCCCTGTCTCAGTCCTGGCTTTGTTCATTACCGCATTCACAACAGCCCTCCACACGGCCCCATCGTGAGCCAGATGAATCTAGTGAACGCCCTCGCATCCTATTAATTTAAGATCCATTTTAATAATATCTTACCATTCGCGCCAAGGTATTCCAAGTGGTCTGTTTCACTCAGGTATCCCGACCAAAATCCTGTACGCATTTCTTTTCTCCCCCATATTTTTCACATGCCCCGCTAATCTCATTATAATTGATTTAGTCACCCGAATGAGGTGTAGAGATCATGCAGCTCCTCATTATGCAGTTTTATCTAGTCGTGCTTCTTAGGCCGAAACGTCTTCCTCAGTTCCTTTTCCTCGAATTACTTCAGTCTGTGTTCTTCCCTCAGTATGAAAGACCAAGTTTCGCACCCACATAAATAAAACAGGAGGCAAAATTGTAATTGTTCTCAGTTTTATGTTTAAATCTTTGAATAGCAAACGGGAAGGAAAAAGGTTCTGGACTGAATGGTAACAAACATGTTGGTAACAAACATGTTGGTAACGAACATGTTGGTAACGAACATGTTGGTAACGAACATGTTGGTAACGAACATGTTGGTAACGAACATGTTCGTAACGAACATGTTGGTAACAAACATTTCTTGAGTTCAATCTGTTCTTAATTTTATCTAAATTTTGCCTTTACGCGTGTTAAATAGGATGAAGGTTTGTGGATTGCATTCGTCTGGCTCAGGATAGGTAAAAGTGGCTGGGTGTTATGAGCCTAATAATGAAACTTGGGGTTCCATAAAATACAGGGGATTTCTGGACTAGCTGAGAACGTGCTAGCTTTTCACGAGCGACTCTGCTCCCTGGAGTTACTTTTTCATTACATAGGAGTGAGTGGATAGGATTTGTTAGACAGCAGTCGTGATATGTGTATTGCAGTGCGTATGTTTATAGCCAAAAACGTCGAGAGAAACACATTATCGAAAGTAAGCGAGCCTTGGCATTTACGTATTCACTCACCCAAACTAACTAACTAACTAACTAACTAACTAACTAACTAACTAACTCCACGGAGCAGAGTCCTTCTTGAAAAGCTAATAGGTCCTCAGCTAGTCAAGAAATTCCCCGCGTTTTATGTAACCCGAAGGTTCATTACCGCATTCACAAGAGCCCGCCACCTGTCCCTATCCTGAGCCAGATCAATCCAGTCCATGCCCCCCATCCCACTTCTTGAAGATCCATTTTAATATTACCCTCCCATCTGAGCCTGGGTCTTCCAAGTGGTCTCCTTCCGTCAAGTCTTCCCACCAAATTCCTGTATGCACCTGTCCCCTCCCCCATACGTGCTACATGCCCCGCCCACCTCATTATTCTTGATTTGATCACCCGAATAATATTTGGTGATGAATACAGATCATTAAGTTCCTCGTTATGTAGTTTTCTCCACTGCCCTGTTACCTCATCCTTCTTAGGACCAAATATCCCCCTCAGCACACTATTCTCGAACACCCTCAGCCTATGTTCCTCCCTCAGTGTGAGAGACCAAGTTTCACACCCATACAAAACAACACTGACCCTAGGTTACAAATTTTGTAAGTCACTACTGAGGTAATTTAACTGGTAAGAGGAGTGATTGGTGTGCTTTATACAGCGCTAGGATACATTAAAGGCTAATGCAGTGTAACAAGAAATTCCAGCTTTCGCGGTGTGAATACGTGTTTATAGCTGCGGTGTAAGTAGGTTAATGAGATCTGTTGCGCCTTTTAGCTCCTAGGATTTCAGTTTCTGCATTATCCAGTTATCTGGGCTCTCAGTTACTTCGGCTCTAAACCATGGGAACTCGAAGCCCTGATTCTTAAAACAACACAACATTTCCATTTGTGTGGAGCCTCGAGTCTTATACGGTGTGGAACATTGGGTGTCTGTAGATGAAGGGACTTTACAATTTGTATCAGGCTACAGAAGATTGTGGACTTGTTACGTACCTAACCTATTTGAGAGGGAAGATATGTGCGATTAAAGCTGTCAGTTATCCTGCTGTACTCTCAAACCCAGACATAGCACCACGCTTACTTAGCGCCCATGAAAGTCTCTCAACAGAAATTTTCTAAATAGACGTTGGTATAATATAACTTAAATCAGCTCTTCAAATCACAGTGGTAATTATATATACCGCCGATCTCGTTGGCGGCGCAGTATAAGGCGTAGGACTGCGACCGCTCGCATGCTGGGATTGCGGGTTCGAATCATGCCTGGGGCATTAATGTCTGTCTCTTTTGAGTGTTGTGTGTTAGGTAGAGGTCTCTGAGTCGGGCTGATCACTCGTCCAGAGGAGTTCTACCGAGTGTGATGTGTCTGAGTGTGATGGTGAAGCCTTGATAATGAAGAGGCCCTGGCCCACTAGGGGCTGTTGCGCCATGGGAAAAAAAATGCGCTTAGAGCTTACATTGCGGCGAGGCCACGTCTGTCTGTAGACATGTTTCGTGTCCCAGCATTGTGCTTTAATTAGTCTTTGTTGTACTTGAACGAACTTCGTCACGCCGTAGGAGTCAAGTGTATTGTGTCACTAATAATATCCTAAAGGACTTGGTAAGCGGATGCGCTCTGGAAACCTCAAATATGGCTTTGTGGGGCAAATTAATTTTCCTCTCATACCGCTTCTTTAGTCTCCATCAATCTGCTTAGCAACCTATTTAAGTACCCATGATCAGAGCCTTTCTTGAGGAGCTGATCTCAGTAAAACTCTTTATGGACTTATCCACCTATTACGGAACATTATGTTCATTGCCAGGTTAACAACAGGTCTCTATTGATGACAAATCTGAGCCATTTGAATAAAGTCCAATCCCTTCCAGTATAATTGAGACCCACTTTAATATTATTCTAAATCCTATACCCGTTTCTGTTTATAGGTTTTGCGACTAAACTTTGTACGTATTTCTGATCATGGAACCTGAATAGCTCAGTCGATATAGTGACTAGGCTACGGGTTGGATGATCGGTTTTCGAACCCCTCTGGGGACAAGAGTTTTTTTTTCTCGAGAACGTCCAGACCGGCTCTGGGGCCCACCCAGCCTCCTACTCAAAGGGTACCGGGGTCCTTTACAGGGGGTAAAGCGGTCGCGGCGTGATGCTGACCATTCACCTCCATCTAGTGTCGAGATTAAGAATGAATGGGTACATCTCCAGTCCGCCTATATGCCTTCGTGTCGTGGACAGGGACAAAATTACCTTTACCTTTACCTTTGACATGTTTCTCCTCTCACAAACGCGCGCCACCCCTACTCACTATGAATATCATACCGAATAATATTAAATGGTTTATACATCAGTACGTCATATGTATTACAATTAGCAGCCACAGGGTAGGTGTGTTTACGTCGTTTGTGCAAATTTGTGTTTCGATTAAGTAAGAGACTTACGTAACGCCAACAAATGCACTGTTCTATATTTTATACGTACTATGTTTTACATAGCTGCTACATGTTTCGGCGTTATATAACGCAATCTTCAGGGAGCTGACACCAAAGTTTCTGTAAAACTTATAGAAATATAGTATGTCACAATAGGCGTACATATGTTGTGCTATCAGTAGTGCAGAATATTACAGGTTTTGGTTAAATAGTAAGCACAAATGTAATATAATGTTGGTGCAACTGTAATACAGTTTGTGTGTTAAAATGGTTACAAATTATACATGTTTATGTTGTAATTAAATGTTTGTGTACAGACATCTGTTGTTCCTTGATCCAGATTAGATGGCGTGCTGTGAAATATAAATAATAATAATAATAATAATAATAATATGCCTGTACACAAAGATTTAATTAAACGTAAATACAGGGCATACACAAAAGAATGGTGCGGTTTTAAGAGTGAACACTATTAAAACCGCACCATTCTTTTGTGTATGCCCTGTATGTATGATTTTTAACCATTTTAACTAAAAACTTTATTAAGGTTTCACCGAAACATGTAGCAGCTATGTGGAAGATAGTACGAATAACATATACAATAGTGCATGTGTTGGTGTTACGTAAGTTTCTGACCTTGTCACAACGCACAGTCGTGTTCTGATAGTCACATTTAATTGCTCTGTACAAACCCGTCCGTGTGCCATTCATGTAACAGGCTAACCTCAGCTCTTGGTGTGCTCCTTGCGTGGCTGCGTCAGATCTGCTCCTCACAGGCCGTCCATTGCTGCAGGCATTTCTGTGCAACTTAATGGAACGCGCCCTTTCCTTCCACACTGTAAGGAGCACTTCGTTTTGCTCCGGGTCACGCGGGGTCATTTCGAGTTTGAGAGCTTTGTCACAAAAGCTGTGCGGCTTAGAATTATTTGTCACCTATCGGACCAGCGTATTAGATATATATGGGGGAGGCGTGCGAGAACGGGGTAGCTCAGTCAGTATAGTGACAGTCTACAGGCTGGACTGCGCGGGGTTCGAATCCCAAGCCGATCCCAGTGGCCGCGTGGTCTAAGGCATGGATCTGCGGTCTTTCGCTTGCTGGGATTGTGGGTTCGATTCCCGCCGGTGGCATGGACGTTTGTTTTGTGTTTGTTGTGTAAGGACGGTAGTATGGAAAGTAAGTGACACGAAGAAGGACGGAAGGATTTAAAAGTACAAAAATGGATAAAAGGAAAAAACGGGACAGGAAAAAAATCCCAGCAGGGACGAAAGATTTTTCTCCTCTCCAAAAAGTTAAAACACGCGCAGCTTCTTAGTCATTGGGCACCGGATTCCTTTCCGGGGGGGGGGGGCGGTAAAGCGACCGGAGCGCGATGTTGACGACTTACCTCAATCTAGTGCCGAGGGTAAGAATGAGTGGAGCTATACCTCCATCACCGCATATATGACTTCGTGTTGTGGACAAGAAAAAAATTACCTTTCAGGGTCTGGATAACCGAGGAACCGTGACTCGATACCTGGCAGGAGATAAATCTTTTATTTTGTCCACTCAAAAGCGCCCTGATCGGCCGTGTGGATCACCCAGCCTCGTATTTAGCAAGTTCCGGGGGAATTTGCTTCTGCGATAAGGCGGTAGGAGCGTTAAACTAAACTCTTACCTTCACCTAGTTCTGAGATTAAGAATAAATGGAGCTGTTCTTCTACTCCTTACGTGCTCATTGCTCGTGCAGTGTATGCGCATCAGGAATGGCTGTCAATTAGTCATTGAAAGCGTAAGGTAGCAGCGTCTGCAATGTTGGCAGCTTTTTGTGGGCCTTCGAGCGGTTTATGGGGGAAAGGTGTCAGAGAGAGATGAGATATTCGGCCATGCGATGGGACTCGAAGTGGAAGACTTATGCATTGCGCGTTCATATACTCGAAAGATTGGTTATTGCAATGCACGGTGAAGATATTTAAAGCTGTTGATGAAGTATGAAGGAGCGAAGGAACCACAGAAAATAATGTGTAATGTGCGTGTTGTTTTGTATTGTGTATGGGTGTTTTTGTAAGGTGTGGATGTTTTTGTAAGGTGTGGGTGTTTTTGTAAGATGTGGGTGTTTTTGTAAGATGTGGATGTTTTTGTAAGGTGTGGGTGTTTTTGTAAGGTGTGGGTGTTTTTGTAAGGTGTGGGTGTTTTTGTAAGGTGTGGGTGTTTTTGTAAGGTGTGGATGTTTTTGTAAGGTGTGGGTGTTTTTGTAAGATGTGGATGTTTTTGTAAGGTGTGGGTGTTTTTGTAAGGTGTGGGTGTTTTTGTAAGGTGTGGGTGTTTTTGTAAGGTGTGGGTGTTTTTGTAAGGTGTGGATGTTTTTATAAGGTGTGGGTGTTTTTGTAAGGTGTGGATGTTTTTGTAATGTGTGTACTTGTATTTATTGTATGTATTTTGTTTTGTAATTGTGTATAGTTTGTTTTGTATTGTTACTTTTATGTATATTATATGTCCATTTGTATTGTGTGTACTAGTGTAAGGACTACTGTCACCGGGTGAAAAGATTTGTATTGTGTGTACTAGTGTAAGGACTACTGCCACCGGGTGAAAACATTTGTATTGTGTGTACTAGTGTAAGGACTACTGCCACCGGGTGAAAACATTTGTATTGTGTGTACTAGTGTAAGGACTACTGCCACCGGGTGAAAACATTTGTATTGTGTGTACTAGTGTAAGGACTACTGCCACCGGGTGAAAACATTTGTATTGTGTGTACTAGTGTAAGGACTACTGCCACCGGGTGAAAACATTTGTATTTTGTGTACTAGTGTAAGGACTACTGCCACCGGGTGAAAACATTTGTATTGTGTGTACTAGTGTAAGGACTACTGCCACCGGGTGAAAACATTTGTATTGTGTGTACTAGTGTAAGGACTACTGCCACCGGGTGAAAACATTTGTATTGTGTGTACTAGTGTAAGGACTACTGCCACCGGGTGAAAACATTTGTATTGTGTGTACTAGTGTAAGGACTACTGCCACCGGGTGAAAACATTTGTATTGTGTGTACTAGTGTAAGGACTACTGCCACCGGGTGAAAACATTTGTATTGTGTGTACTAGTGTAAGGACTACTGCCACCGGGTGAAAACATTTGTATTGTGTGTACTAGTGTAAGGACTACTGCCACCGGGTGAAAACATTTGTATTGTGTGTACTAGTGTAAGGACTACTGCCACCGGGTGAAAACATTTGTATTGTGTGTACTAGTGTAAGGACTACTGCCACCGGGTGAAAACATTTGTATTGTGTGTACTAGTGTAAGGACTACTGCCACCGGGTGAAAACATTTGTATTGTGTGTACTAGTGTAAGGACTACTGCCACCGGGTGAAAACATTTGTATTGTGTGTACTAGTGTAAGGACTACTGCCACCGGGTGAAAACATTTGTATTGTGTGTACTAGTGTAAGGACTACTGCCACCGGGTGAAAACATTTGTATTGTGTGTACTAGTGTAAGGACTACTGCCACCGGGTGAAAACATTTGTATTGTGTGTACTAGTGTAAGGACTACTGCCACCGGGTGAAAACCTAATTGCAGTAAATAATAATAATAATAATAATAATGAAATAATAAAAACACTCAGTGTTTCAAAACTTAGCGCGATGTGTTCTGAATGGTGCACGTTTCATACCAGGATATCGCACTTGAGCATGAAATTTGATACTGGGGACTTTCATGAAAATCTGTCGAGAAACTCCAGATTTGATTAATATCGGAGAAAAAATATGGCGCAATTTGCATGAAGACTCAAGTACTTTTTATTGTTGCCGGCGACATAAATTCGCCATAAAAGCATCGTTGTGCAACATAGGATTTTTATGTGATATGTGCATGTGTTTGTAGGATTTGAGTTACAATCTGACGAGGCTACACGACTGTGTCATACATCGAGTGCATGTTTATATAGTCTTCCTAAGCTCGGCGTCTTTACCATACACAGCTTCTGTGTTTAGTGACGTTATACAAAGACACTAGTTACTGTTTTACTTTAATACGAGTACTGTGTTGCCCAATAAAGGTAAAGGTCAACCTATTACATGCCATGAAGTCACAGGGGAGAGTAGAGATATAGCGCTACTGTTTCTATAACCTCAGTGCTAGATGGCGGTGGGTGGTCAACACCACGCCCTATCCGCTTTAACCCCCGGGAAAGAGACCCTGTACCCTTTTTATAGGAGGCTGGGTGGGCCCCAGGGCCGACTTGGACCGGTGCGCAAAATCTCGGAACCACCGGGATTCGATCCCCGGACCGTCCAGCCCTAGAGAGTCGCTATACCGACGGAGCTATCGTAGGCCACGCGTTGTGCAATAATTTTTGTAAATTGCCGAAGGGTCAGTGTCTGTATGTGACTTAATTGGTATATGTTATATGTTAGTTTAGTTTCCTCTGAAACGTGTGTTTATAATTATGACTGTGAGATGAAAGGCGATTATTTTCGTGTCTCACTTATTGCACGTATAATATGCCTTTCCTTGTAAGAGCATCTGTCAGCCATATTGCCCCTAATTTCTGAAAGGGGGACAACCCCAATTTTACGGAGAAACGGGGGGGAAAAAAAAGATTTTCAATAAACTTTCCTCTTTGTTGGAGAGGAAGTATTTGAGCTGTCGAAATGTTAATGATAATATAATTCTGACAGCTAAAATTGTTCGTTTGCAATTAAGAGAAAGTTTCTTCAAAATCTTTTTTTTTTTTACTTCTCCTGTAATACTGATGTTTTGTGGGCTGTCCCCCTTTTCACAAAATAGGGGCGATATGTAATTCGAGAACTGTAACTCTGATGTTTTTAAGACTACGTAATTACGTATTCCCACCGGACTGTGGTTACCATGACAACTGTCTCCAGCACGTGAAGCAAATAAGTCTAGATTTTCGTTTCTAAATTAATAGCGCAAAATATTAATTTATGCAGACGCCAGGGATGCTGAGAAAGTTTGGCTTAACGTAGAAATTCTCTTTTTGCCTGAAATGTATCCTTTCCTCGAAACCATGTGTAACTGTATGGAAGAACTGGGTCAAAATGGAAGGCAGATCTCTCATTTGACCCTATAGTAAGTCATTTTAGTCCAATCCACATCGTCATAATATCTGTCGTTAAGGTCCTCTGTGATATTATCCGTCTATACTGCATTTGACGTTGACTAATAATGCGTACTGCATGTCCGTTCCATCTGATCTTTCTTGATTTGGTCATTCTCATATTACTTGGCGAAGTCTGGAATTTATAAATATTACTGCTGCCTCTGTGTTCAGGGCTACCGTCTGATATCCAGTGAATATTTGCCAGTGGACAGGGCTTCATATCCCAGAAGACTTTCAAGGCATAAACATCACTATAACAACAAAATATTTTGTAGAAATATGGAAATTGGTTTGGCAGTTTTATTTTATCTTTCGAGTTCTACAGGTTGTCTATGTAATTACCTATTCCTTATATTTCTCACATTAAGTAATGCTAATGTAATATCAAATAAATATTTATAAAAATAAAGTTGCACAGGAATATTTTTGTTTCCAACTCATTTCATATCTTTTAGTTGACATGTATATTATTACTTCTCTGATATGTTTCGGCTAACACTAATAGCTATCCTTAGGGAGAGTTGACACAAAGGGCCATTTCATGTTAAGGCATGTCGTCATCAGTTGTACTTGATAAGTGATGCGTTATAAAATTAAACGGTTAAATTATTAATATTGACAGTAAACGATTACTAAAATTACTTTAAAATTGTGTAATATTTGTGTTAGATTTTCGATTTATATTTCTTTGCATGCATGTCGTTATAAGTTGTACTTGGTAAGTGATACATTATAAAATTAAACGGTTAAAATATCAATATTTGACAGTAAACAATTACTGAAATTACGTTAAAAGTGTGCAATATTTGAGTTAGATTTTCGATTTATATTTCTTTGCATCCAGACGTCTAAGAGCAAATATTTCATTTCGATCCTATCTTGTTTCACAAACCCAGTACAGCACAAATGATGTATCGATCAAAGTATATATATTATTATTACTTACTGCAATTGGGTTTTCACCCGGTGGCAGTAGTCCTTACACTAGTACACACAATACAAATGGACATATAAATATTCATAAAAGTAACAATACAATACAAACTATACACAATTACAAAACAATACATACAGTAAATACAAGTACACACATTAGAACACCATTCACACATTACAAAAACATCCACACCTTAACAAAAACATCCACTCCTTAACAAAAACATCCACACCTTACAAAAACACCCACACACAATACAAACAAAACACACGCACATTACAAAAAACAACCCCACAAATGAAATAATACAAAAACATCAAAACACACATACTGCAAAAAGAAAGAGTTGTTAAGCCTAACCTAAAACCTAACGTAAATGAATCAGAGTTAAAGTAATTTGGTATACCAAGCAATGAGTCAACCATGCTGTACAAAAATAAAATTCCATATTTTGAAAAAGTGATACACTCTCATTTTAACAGGACCTTCACTTCACTACGATTATATACACATCACGGCATTCCCCTTTACTTCACTTCACTTCACTTCACTTCACTTCACTGCATTATTAGATGGTTTTCCCCACCCTCTATACCCTTCACTTCACCTCACTTATCACTTTCCTAACCCTCTTCCTAAAAATACTCGGCTTACAAGGGAAAGTCCCTAAAGCATCTGCAGGTAGTTTGTTCCAGAGTTGGATGGTCCTATTTACAAAGGAGAATTTTCCGATATCCGTCCTTTGCTTCCTGTTCCTAATTTTCCGATTATGATCAACCCTGCTCAGATAGTGTGGCCTTTGTAGTCTGTCACCTATAGCCTTCCAAGCCCGTTCGCCAGTGTATGCTTTGAAGAGAGCACATAAGCGTGCTGTCTTTCTGCGCTGCGCCAAAGTTTCCCAGTTCAAATCGGTCGTATAATTTGCAAATTTAGCCGCTTTCTGTTGTACCCGGTCTAACGCATTTATCTGTCCCTCCCTGTATGGATCCCAGCACGCAGCCCCATACTCAAGAATCGGACGCACTAGTGACGTGTAGGCTAAGCTTTTAGTATTACTATTTCCCTTTTTGAGAATACGCATTATGAAATGAAGTGCCTTCCAAGCTTTTCTCACCGTGTAATTTACTTGGTCAGCCCAGCTTAAATCGCTGCGTAAGATTATTCCCAAGTATTTACAACTGCTCACTTCTGGAATTAATTCGTCCAGTACAGTCTGTACTGTGTGTCAACAGTCTCGAAGTATGGCTATCACAGTTAGCCGAAACATGTCGCAAAAGCAATAATCTACATGTTAACGACAGATGTGCAGTTAGTTTTTTTTTTTTTGGTGAAGGGCCCCGCAGCAGATACTACGGACTCACCGCAGCCTTGAGGCTTATTGTGCAACCCTGTGATGAAGATGATTAGTTTTTTTCATTTTTCCAAGTAATGGAGCACCGGTGGAATGAAATTGACAGGGGAAAACCGAAGTACTCGGGGGAAAAACCTGTCCCACTGTCACTTTGTCCACCACAAATCCCATATGGACTTATCCGGGATCGAACCCGGACCTCCGCCTGAGCCATGGCACGGCCTTGTGCAGTTAGTTAGAAATAAATATATTCTTATTTCTATACACGTATTATGCACCAATTCTGTTTTCAATCACAGGACTGTCACAACTGTCTGTTCTCCGTCCTGTAACCTGTTACGAAATCATATTTTTTTTTCCTTACAGAAAGAGAGACATAAAAAAGGCTGACACCTACACAGGTCATAAGTTGCCTGGACGCACAAACTCAGGTCCATCCAGTTCTCTCATTCAGCGTTAAATGTTACCTAGTTGTTGCCGTGTTGTTTGTAACTGAATTATGGACCTCGGTAGATGCACTGAACACTGTGCCCTTTCTAATTAAATACAGACCAGTCCCGAGTTCCGAAGAAAAATATGAACGCCGTATAGAACTGACTAAAAGTCTACACAGGGTGAGCCTTCCTGTAACATGCTAAATCTGTCAGTGCACTTGTCACGTGTCACAGCTTATACTGTGTGCATTATGACGCTGTCAATGTATTTGTCGCATGTCACAGTATATTTGCATACTAATGATGTCATAGACATAATACAGTTACAGTACGCGGTCCAAATTCAATAACTATTTAGTTCGTATTGTTTATCAAGTCACAGTTCACAACAAATACTCAGAAGTCTTCCAACTGATTCAATGCACCTATGGATTGAATTATGGACTGTAGCACACGTTTAAAGGTCCCGGCGCGGTTCTAAATGTTATGAAAAGCATAATAATGAGTTGGTGAAATGTCTCTTCGTTTTCAATTTGAGCTGAATACACTGTAGAGGCACTGCGCTACACGACGGAAGGTTTTGATTTGAAGGGTTTGATTCCCGATGGAGTCATTGGAATTTTTCGTTGACATAATCCTTTCGGTCGCACTATGGCCCTGGGGTCGACTCAGCCTCTAATAGATATGATTAACAGGAATATTTCCTGGTGGGTAAAGGCGACTGGTGTGTAGGGCTGACAACCTTACCACCTTCATGTGCCGATTGTCTAGAAATCTGTGAGCCTCAACTTCCTGGAAACCTCAGGGCCTGTCCAGGCCCTGTACAGGGATTGCTTTACCTTTTAGACTGTCTAAAGTAGAGGTCGGGCGAACGTGAGTGCTGTACCTCTAAAACTGTTTGCGGATATATATATATATATATATATATATTTATATTTATGTGGACTTTTTCCCTTCTTTGGTGTGGGGAACACACTCAAGATTGTCCAAGCATTTTTTTAATACACCCTGTATAGTGTAGATTGTTGTGAAGTTAAAGAACTGGAGGGAATGAGACAAGAAATGGCCGTGGCCTTATTTAAGGTATTCTCCCTGAATTTTTATGGAGGGGCTGAGGACAACCACGAAGCACGTCAGCATAATCGGTGTTCCAGCAGACTTTCGAAGGTGGCACATCCACATTGTGTCGGAAGCACTGTCGTCGCAGCCATTTTGTTTTGTGTTATGTTTGTTATTTCAGCAGTGTCCGTAATTACTTGTACCTGAAGAACGCACTCAGTTAAATCGGCATAAGATACGATTTACATACAGGATGATTAAGACAAAAATACACAAACAAACATTATATTATTTTATGCCGATATCAGTGGCCGTGCGGTCTAAGGCGTGGGTCTGCGGCCGCTCGCTTGCTGGGATTATGGGTTCGAATCCCGCCGCGAACATGGACGTCTGTCTCTTGTGAGTGTTGTGTGTTGTCAGGTAGAGGTCTCTGCGACGAGCTGGTCCCTCGTCCAGAGGAGTCCTACCGAGTGTGGTGTGTCTGAGTGTGATCGTGAAGCGTCGATAAAGATGAGGCCTTTGCCCACTGGGGAGTTTTCCACCTTTGGAAAAAAATATTATTTAGTAATTCTTTTATTCGGCCAGTTGAAAATCTAGGGTAACACGCATTGTTCGTTAGGGATAATGAAGGCAAAATATACGATGACGTCATATTTAATACTTGTTGGTTAATATGTGATTGACCAAATTAATGCAAATCCTAAAAGTAATTGGGATAGACTGGGGCGAAAGAAGATTGATCAGCAAATTGTACATGGAACAGAGTGTCAAAATACGACTGGACCAAGGGGAGACGAGGAGTGTGAAGATTGGAAGAGGAGTTAGACAAGGTTGCTGCTTGTCACCGATTCTGTTCAACGTATACAGCGAGTACCTTGCCAAGGAAGCTCTTGAAGGGTTTGGAGACTTCAAAATAGGAGGACAAGTAATTGACACTGTGAAATATGCAGATGACCTTATGCTACTGGCTAGGGAAGAAAAGGTGCTACAGGGCGTGGTTGATAGACTGATTGAAATTGGAAGACAGTATGGAATGGAAATGAATGTGGGAAGAACTGAAGTAATGAGAATCTAAAGGCAACCATCCCCAATGAAAATTATGATAGATGACAAGCAATTGGAGAATGTGGAATATTTCAATTATTTGGGTAGCATGATAACAAATGATGCAAGGTGTACACGTGAAATTAAATCCAGAATTGCCATGGCTAAAGCAGCATTCAAAAAGAAGAAAAATCTTTTCACCAGCAAACTGGACTTAAATTTAAGGAAGAAACTAGTAAAGTGCTACATTTGGAGCATAGCTTTGTGTGGTGCTGAAACGTGGACACTTCGGAAAGTAGATCGGAAGTATCTGGAAAGTTTTGAAATGTGGTGCTGGAGAAGAATGGAGAAGATCAGTTGGACCGATCGTGTGAGAAATGAAGAAGTATTACACAGAGTGAAGGAGGAGAGGAATATCGTACATACAATAAAAAGAAGAAAGGCTAACTGGATTGGTCACATCTTGCGTAGAAACTGCCTTCTGAAACACGTGATTGAAGGAAAGTTAGAGGGAAGGATAGAAATGACAGGAAGACGAGGGAGAAGACGTAAGCAGCTACTGGATGACCTTAAGGAAAAGAGAAGATACTGGAAATTGAAAGAGGAAGCACTAGATCGCACTGTGTGGAGAACTCGCCTTGGAAGAGGCTACGGACCTGTTGTAACACAGACTGCAGAATGAATGAATATGTGATTATGATTATAGTAATATGTCCCCATGTATGGTAGATCATAATTTGTTGATGTGACGTAATAATCGTTACGTAACCGCGTATTGTGGCGTCGCATTTTTATAAAGTTAATTGACCTTTTCTTGTTGAAGTGACCACGGAACTTAGTGTGGGACGATAAAAACATGCAATCAAGATATTTAATATTTATTTCTGGTATCTAGAAATCTAAAATTTGGCATGTACGTAGATTATGAATATGCCTATAAATTGTGTGTGAAATATTATTTGTAGGCCAGATATTTTGAAATATTTCGAGAGGCTGAAACTTTGACGTTGTGTGAGACCGATAAATTTAATAAAAAGAAAATAAATTTAGGTACATAAACAATAAATTTTTAAAAGTAATATGGCAACAGAAATTTTTACCTCACGTGGATGATTGTCGGAAAAGGGTCCAGAATTCAAAACTCCGAGCGCCCCTCAATGCTGTGTTATCCGTACATTCTGTATTGTTTCTTTTAACATCTTAAAGGTGAAAACTAACGTGAATTATATTCAAATATTCAGTCCGTACCGCCCAGTAAACACACTCCGCCTCAGTTATACAAACCAGTCAGTTAATGTACAGTGAAATAATCGCTGTTTGTTCTGAGATCCACACAAAACACATAAATACAGTCCGTACCGCCCAGTAAACACACTACGTCTCAGTTATAAAAACCAGTCAGTTAATGTTGTACAGTGAAATAATCGCTGTTTGTTCTGAGATCCACACAAAACACATAAATACACTGTGGGGGCAGAACGTAGAATTTGTGAATGTTATACATGGTGGTACATATAGTAACCACTGGGCTTTAGGTGTGTACATATAAATATTCAGTCCGTACCGCTCAGTAAACACACTCCGTCTCAGTTATACAAACCAGTCAGTTAATGCTGTACAGTGAAATAATCGCTGTTTGTTCTGAGATCCACACAAAACACATAAATACAGTCCGTACCGCGCAGTAAACACACTCCGTCTCAGTTATACAAACCAGTCAGTTAATGTTGTACAGTGAAATAATCGCTGTTTGTTCTGAGATCCACACAAAACACATAAATACAGTCCGTACCGCGCAGTAAACACACTCCGTCTCAGTTATACAAACCAGTCAGTTAATGTTGTACAGTGAAATAATCGCTGTTTGTTCTGAGATCCACACAAAACACATAAATACAGTCCGTACCGCGCAGTAAACACACTCCGTCTCAGTTATACAAACCAGTCAGTTAATGTTGTACAGTGAAATAATCGCTGTTTGTTCTGAGATCCACACAAAACACATAAATATACTGTGTGGGCAGAACGTAGAATTTGTGAATGTTAAACCTGGTGGTACATATAGTAGCGAGTGGACCTTGAAGGATGAAGTAATGGGTGGAGTCTAATAACAGTTAACAACAAGCAACGTCTCTCCAACACGCAGTCTGCCGGGCATCATCGTCATTTCCATATGCACCCCGCAGGCTGCAATAGCTGCAGGATATCCGACGGTAATCCGTCATTGTCACTGCACGCGGTCTGCTTAGTTAGCTGTGTTCACTGTGAAGTGTGCAGTGTCACAGGAAGGTATCGGTGCTTAGGAGCGCGCACAGCACGAGTGATCGATAGGCTGACGGCTGACAGCGCTGACACATGTATCTCACCTTCGAGATTGTGTTCAGTGACTTCACATAAGATCTGCGCTCTTCTGGGACTTTACGCAGCGTGGAATTGTAGTTTGTTACCGACGTTTCGGGACAACCTATCGGTCCCATCAAGGGTCAAGCAATTCAAGAATAATTCTTCTTGGGCTGTCAGATAGGTCACAGATGATATAACACAGCGCATGCGCTTTGCATGCCAGATAACTAAGGCTACAGACACAAACTCAGAATATGTAATACTTGTTGCTTTTACACGGGAATAGTGGTTATGCGAACGCGCCTCAATGTTGCGTTTATACGTACATTGCTTCTCTTGTTTGGATTTATATTGGACAGCGGTAATGGGATAAGTTTATGACAGACTACAGAATGAATGAATCTGACATATTTCGGCTCACGCTGACACATCATGAAGAAGATAAATAAAGAGCAATTCCAAAATACCCTAATGTTGGTACTTGCAGTTATGTTCCTTATGTCTAAAATGTTTTTGGATATATAATAATCTCTTATGCAAGGGGCCGCTAAAATTAGATTCAATGGTTAATGTCAGAATCAGACCTGATGTATTGAGTGAACACTTATACTTTTCTTTCTCATGGCTCGACAGCCCCTAGTGGGCTTAGGCCTCCTCATTTTTGAGGTTTAGAGATCACATTCAGACACACCATACTCGATAGGACTACTCTGGATGAGTGCTCGGTCCGTCGCAGAGACCTCTATCTGACAACACACAACACTCACAAGAGACAGACATCCATGCTGTCAGCGGGATTCGAACCCGCAATCCCAGCAACCGAACGACCGCCTTAGACGGCGCGGCTACCGGGATCGGCTACATTTGTGCATACTGATGAAATACTCTCACACCACTCTCCCACCTTGCAAGATTTTGGAAGGAATAAACATTTCTTTATTCTAAATAACAGAGAATATAAGTGTGAATAATATCAGAGGCGTGATACGTGTATAGGCGGGAACTGCTATGTCTGCATTACAAACACGTCTTTGATTAAGCTGTGCAGTCATAATTAACACAACGTCTGTCTTCAAAGCAAATACTGTGTCATGAAATGTATACAGTAGTAACATTCGTACTGTCATCGACTGAGAAGAACACGTTTGCCCTTGAATGAGTGAGTAGGGTTAAACTTATAACGTTAAACGTATAAGTCCTATTACATATGTAAGTCCTTATCACTGTAGCTTATCACGTTTCACTGGTCACTATTTTTTACGTGTTCAGTTTATAACAAGCCTAAAAGCAAATTTATGCATGGCTTTAACCGGCCAGAACACAACAGAACATAATAATAGTATCAACCCACACCCACGACACACAACTACGCTTCGGCCCACTGTATTTTTAAATTTAAGACATTGATTGTTTGTTATAAAAAACCGTTAACTTATTACATCTGCGCTACCACTGCCAAGGTCAAACCTGTTCTCGTCAATCGACAACAGTACTTTCTCAGCAGACTAATTAAAAAGCATAACTTTGACGTGTGTTGTCCCGTTGCGGAATATAGGTGAAGAATTTTTTTTATGAAACTACTTTAAGTCCTAGTGGGTTTATTCAGGTTTTGTTTTGAGTTGGTGAGATGTTATTTTGATTTACTGATATATTGTTTTTGATTTAGTGAGATATTGTTTTGATTTGATAAGCTATTATTGTTTTGAGTTAATTAGATATTTTGAGTTACGTAGTATTTTTTGATTTAGTGATATATTGTTATCTTGAGGTAGTGAGATATTGTTATGGGTTAGTGATGTTACTGCTCTTGTAATTGCCGATCTCAGTGGCCGCGCGGTCTAAGGCGTGGGTCTACGGCCGTTCGCTTGCTAGGATCGTGGGTTCGAATCCCACCGGGGGCATGGATGTTTGTGTTGTGTTTGTTGTATAAGGACTGTAGCATGGAACGTAAAGTGACATGAAGGACGAAAAGGATTTAAACAGGACAAAAATGGATCAAAGGGGAAAACCCCCGGACAGAAAAAAAAAAAAAAAAAAAAAAATCCCACCGGGGGCATGGATGTTTGTGTTGTGTTTGTTGTATGGACGATAGCATGGAACATAAGGTGACATGCAGGACAAAAAGGACTTCAACAGTACAAATGGATCAAAAGGGAAAACCCAGGAATTAATAAAAAAAAAAAAAATCCCACGGGGGCATGGATGTCTGTGTTGTGTTTGTTGTATGGACGATAGCATGGAACGTAAAGTGACATGAAGGACAGAAGAATTTAAAAGTACAAAATGGATCAAAGGAAAAAAACGGGACAGGAAGAAAAAAATATCCCACCGGGGGCATGGATGTCTGTCTGTTGTCAGTGTTGTGTGTTGGGCCGATCCCAGTGGCCGTGCGGTCTAAAGCGTGGGTCTACGGCCGCTCGCTTACTGGGATTGTGGGTTCGAATCCGAATCCCACTGGGGGCATGGATGTCTGTGTTGTTTGTTGTATAAGGACAGTAGTATGGAACATAAGTGGCATGAAGAAGGACGGAAGGTTTTAAAGGGACAAAATGGATCAAAGTTAAAACAAAAACAAAAAAATCCCACCGGGGGCATGGATGTCTGTCTGTTGTGAGTGTTGTGTGTTGTCAGGTAGAGGTCTGTGCGTCGGGCTGATCACTCGTCCAGAGGAGTCCTACCGAGTGTGCTGTGTCTAAAAAGTGTGTGATCGCGAAGCCTCGAAAATGAGGCGGCCTAGGCCCCCAAGGGGCTGTCTAGCCATTGAAAAAAAAATTGTTTTAAGTTAGTTATACTTAAGCACGTTTATGCTGAGTTACAGGTACATAGCAGTGTTTTTGCTTTTACATTACCTCTAAGTTTGTTATTTAATGGCGCTAAAATTATATTCGGCAATGGTGGAATGATACTGACAGGGGAACGCGAAGTACCTGCAATGAAAGAAGTTACTGATTCAGAGCTCCTCTCTGTCTAATCCACATGCCTTTTTAATCCTCGGTCTGTCTTCATAGCCGCTCTGTATTAAGTCTAAAAAGGGGCCGCATCTCAAAATTAGAACATTAGGGCCTACTGTGATGTACGCACGTAGCAGGAGACGTTATAGCGGACGTACTGTTACAGGTTGTCGTAATCTTGATGGCTGGTACATTATTGTGTTAAGGGAAGCATTTGAGTCCCATCTGTGTCTGTCTACTACAATTGCCTCCTTCACTTTGAAGAGCTTTCCCATGTTGTTGTTAGTACGTCAGTCAGTAGCGGGAACTTCATGCTGTTCGTGGCAGGTGCCATTACGACGTAGATTGAGGCACTTTACTCCGTATGTTATGTCCACTTTAATTATATGGGCCTAGCTTTTCAACACAGGTCCTTTTAGTGTTGGTATCACTGCTGTTTGTAGGCGTCTTGTCAGCGGCACGGCTTGTATCTGTGCTTCTTTCTTCGCCGACTGTCAAAACTAATTATCTTGAAAATCCCCCAATTAAGGATTCTTCCATGGGGGGAGTCTTTCGTCGTTCATATGAAACGCGGCTTAAGAATCCCTGAAATTTTATTTCAAGGAACAATGCGACTCTGGGATAGGAAATATATTTTTAGAGCGTAGGGCCTGTAAAAGGAGAAAGAGAATAAATAATTGAGCTGCAGGGTTTATAAATGGGCCTGCCTTTGTATTTTTTGCTTATCTGTACAGATCATGTTTCCATCCAAGTCTGTTGGCAAATTATAGGTCCTTATGACAGAATGCTGTTTTTGAAGTTTCTGTAAGGTGAGAGAATAAACTGTGACTTTGCTCTAACTGAAGTCGCTTTGTGGATGGTAGACTTAACGGAGACTGTCATGACACGTGTTGTTATAATTATATGATAGACTTAACGAGACTGTCATGACACGTGTTGTTATAATTATATGATAGACTTAACGAGACTGTCATGACACGTGTTGTTATAATTATATGATAGACTTAACGAGACTGTCATGACACGTGTTGTTATAATTATATGATAGACTTAACGAGACTGTCATGACACGTGTTGTTATAATTATATGATAGACTTAACGAGACTGTCATGGCACGTGTTGTTATAATTATATGATAGACTTAACGAGACTGTCATGACACGTGTTGTTATAATTATATGATAGACTTAACGGAGACTGTCATGACACGTGTTGTTATAATTATATGATAGATTTAACGAGACTGTCATGACACGTGTTGTTATAATTATATGATAGACTTAACGAGACTGTCATGACACGTGTTTTTATAATTATATGATAGACTTAACGAGACTTTCATGACACGTGTTGTTATAATTATATGATAGACTTAACGGAGACTGTCATGACACCTGTTGTTATAATTATATGACAGACTTAACGGAGACTGTCATGACACGTGTTGTTATAATTATATGATAGATTTAACGAGACTGTCATGACACGTGTTGTTATAATTATATGATAGACTTTACGAGACTGTCATGACACGTGTTGTTATAATTATATGATAGACTTAACGAGACTGTCATGACACCTGTTGTTATAATTATATGACAGACTTAACGGAGACTGTCATTACACGTGTTGTTATAATTATATGATAGACTTAACGGAGACTGTCATGACACGTGTTGTTATAATTATATGATAGACTTAACGAGACTGTCATGACACGTGTTGTTATAATTATATGATAGACTTAACGGAGACTGTCATGACACCTGTTGTTATAATTATATGACAGACTTAACGGAGACTGTCATGACACCTGTTGTTATAATTATATGACAGACTTAACGGAGACTGGCATGACACCTGTTGTTATAATTATATGACAGACTTAACGGAGACTGTCATGACACCTGTTGTTATAATTATATGACAGACTTAACGGAGACTGTCATGACACCTGTTGTTATAATTATATGACAGACTTAACGGAGACTGTCATGACACCTGTTGTTATAATTATATAACAGACTTAACGGAGACTGTCATGACACCTGTTGTTATAATTATATGACAGACTTAACGGAGACTGTCATGACACTTGTTGTTATAATTATATGACAGACTTAACGGAGACTGTCATGACACCTGTTGTTATAATTATATGACAGACTTAACGGAGACTGTCATGACACCTGTTGTTATAATTATATGACAGACTTAACGGAGACTGTAATGACACCTGTTGTTATAATTATATGATAGACTTAACGGAGACTGTCATGACACCTGTTGTTATAATTATATGACAGACTTAACGGAGACTGTCATGACACCTGTTGTTATAATTATATGACAGACTTAACGGAGACTGTCATGACACGTGTTGTTTATAATTATATGATAGATTTAACGAGACTGTCATGACACGTGTTGTTATAATTATATGACTAAACTTGGTTATTAAATCCGTTAGTTTTTACCCGGTGTTTTCCTCGAAAGCACGTGGTACGGGTCCCATATCAGTTTAAATATTATTATTATTATTATTCAATTATTCAAAGTCAAATTGTCACACTTAGTCAGATGTGATATTATTTTACTACGCTATTTCAAGGTGTCCGTATTAATTATTTAAGTATTTTTTATTTGTTTGTTTGTGGTTTTGGTTGTGTGTTTCATTTGTGTCCTGTTCACTGTCCGTTGTTATTTGTGTTTGTATGTTGTGCTGCTTGTGTCATTGGCCATCTGGCTGTTGACTGGGCACATTAATAAACTAGAATTGAATTATTATTATTGTCTTGTTCTGCATTTGTGCTGGTTTTTGTAATTGACCCTTAGGATGTTGAGTTAGCACGTATATAGCGAAAGAAACGAGCTGAACTGTATCATCATCATCATCATCATCATCATCATCATCATCCAGCAGATAGTGTAGCAGGCTGTAAGGAATAACACTTACCTGTAGTAATACTAACGCTGCTAAAACGACTGTCTTTTATTTATTTATTTATTTCGCGGGTTCCGAGAACACGGTGTCTTGCTTATTCTATTGTCCTCATTCCGATCCAGATTTAAAACAAAACTTCTGTAATGGTTTAACCCTCTAAAGCCCAGTGGTCACTATATGTACCACCAGGTTTAACATTCACAAATTCTACGTTCTGCCAACACAGTGTATTTATGTGTTTTGTGTGGATCTCAGAACAAACAGCGATTATTTCACTGTACAACATTAACTGACTGGTTTGTATAACTGAGACGGAGTGTGTTTACTGCGCGGTACGGACTGTATTTATGTGTTTTGTGTGGATCTCAGAACAAACAGCGATTATTTCACTGTACAGCATTAACTGACTGGTTTGTATAACTGAGACGGAGTGTGTTTACTGCGCGGTACGGACTGTATTTATGTGTTTTGTGTGGATCTCAGAACAAACAGCGATTATTTCACTGTACAGCATTAACTGACTGGTTTGTATAACTGAGACGGAGTGTGTTTACTGCGCGGTACGGACTGTATTTATGTGTTTTGTGTGGATCTCAGAACAAACAGCGATTATTTCACTGTACAGCATTAACTGACTGGTTTGTATAACTGAGACGGAGTGTGTTTACTGCGCGGTACGGACTGTATTTATGTGTTTTGTGTGGATCTCAGAACAAACAGCGATTATTTCACTGTACAGCTTTAACTGACTGGTTTGTATAACTGAGACGGAGTGTGTTTACTGCGCGGTACGGACTGTATTTATGTGTTTTGTGTGGATCTCAGAACAAACAGCGATTATTTCACTGTACAGCATTAACTGACTGGTTTGTATAACTGAGACGGAGTGTGTTTACTGCGCGGTACGGACTGTATTTATGTGTTTTGTGTGGATCTCAGAACAAACAGCGATTATTTCACTGTACAGCTTTAACTGACTGGTTTGTATAACTGAGACGGAGTGTGTTTACTGCGCGGTACGGACTGTATTTATGTGTTTTGTGTGGATCTCAGAACAAACAGCGATTATTTCACTGTACAGCATTAACTGACTGGTTTGTATAACTGAGACGGAGTGTGTTTACTGCGCGGTACGGGCTGATGCTTTACATGTAAGTCATTTCGGGCAACGTATCGGTCCCATTTTCGCGGGACAAGAGTGCGAGTAGATACGTTGTCCCGAAACGTCGGTGAACAATTACCACAAGACGCCGCGTAATAACCCAGAAGAGCGCAGGTCTCAGGTTTCTTAATCTCTACGGGTTAATATTTATTAAGGATTTGGGAGATATGAGGTTTTTCTGCTTGTTGTGTTACAGAACACTGAGTGCTTCGATTAGAAATACCAATTGTTCAATACTGTGTATAGAAATAATTTCTGTTTTTTGAAGAAATGCCCGTTACACGTTGAGTACAGTGTGTGGGAATACTGCATAATATTTGAATGTTAAACCTGCCCGTATATATACATATATCCCTGAATTTCAAAGTGTAAGTTACGTGTACTGAAGTGTTTGTTCGTGGTCACTGTAGCCTGTTACACTGTCATCTGTTTTGATTACAAGCAGTCCAACAGTGTTTCAGTATAGGTAAAAACTGTCAATTTTAAACGTTTTAATCCAAAAAGGAAACAAACGCTCTTATATATTTTAACCACTGAAGCAAAAATGCTACATGTTTTTATAGTGAACATATTTCATCTTATTTTAACATTGAATGTGAACCAACTATCATAGTGGATGTGTAGTCTGTGTTTATATACTTTGATCCCCTGATGATGACTAATAAGTAGTCGAAACATATGTAGGGGTATATATGACGA
This sequence comes from Reticulitermes speratus, assembly GCA_021186555.1. Lineage (NCBI taxonomy): Eukaryota > Metazoa > Arthropoda > Insecta > Blattodea > Rhinotermitidae > Reticulitermes > Reticulitermes speratus. The sequence continues at coordinate 21,255,231 of JAJKFL010000010.1, forward strand.
CAAAGGTGTAGTGCATGTGTTGGTTAAAATAAAAGCTATTATATAAGACAGAATGAACGGTGAATATAATGTGAAAGTTTTCAAAGTGTAAGTTACGTGTACTGAAGTGTTTGTTCGTGGTCACTGTAGCCTGTTACACTGTCATCTGTTTTGATTACAAGCAGTCCAACAGCGTGTTTCAGTATAGGTAAAAACTCAAGTCCTACGGGATATCACGCCCTCTCCTTTTGAATTTGCAGGAAATACAGTATTACGATCCGTGAAACTTCCCCAAAACAAGATCTCTTGCTAGAATTGCATCACCTCCCAATTTCAAATCCTGCTCTGCAGTAATTCTGTCGTCAGTCAGTGCAAACAGCGAACCTGAAGCTGTTTGTCAGCAAGAAGTGTGTTAGGATTGGTTGAATGAACCAGAAGGCAACTCGACGACTGCTAGCATTCTTCAGCCAGACAAATCAGTCAAAGGAGTAACGACTCGGAAAACTCACAGCTTAGCCTGTAGGCGTTTTTCTTCATCTCTCATCCCCTTAAGATCCTCTGTTTGCTTTATTGCATTTTCGTTTATGTACACTCGCATATCTTACTTAATTTTCCTGAATTTCCTTTATTGATTTTACATTAAGGATGTGGACAAACCCCGTCTGTGATACAAGACTGGATTGGACACTAATAGATCGGCGATTAAGAGTACTGTAAACAGATGACGATCAATGGCGCCTTTATTTATCGCGGTTTGTTTTTTGACAGATTTATTTACACTTATCTGTGATGGATTTATAGTGAAATATATTTAGTTTGGATCCAAGGTTCGCGGGTTCGATCCCGACCGAGGTCGATGGATTTTTAAGGGTGATAAAAATCCGTAGCACAACTTCCTTCGGATGGGAAGTAAAGCCGTCGGTCCCATGTCGTAGATTTACGGCATGTAAAAGAACCTTACGGGCATGAATAGAAATGTTTCGTAAACAAAACCCCAATTTCTCACCCAAGTCTCCTGACTGCCTGCCAGATGGCTCTGGCGGTCACATCAGGATCGATAGAACAGTAGCGCGGCCAGTTGGCCGGTCACCAACTACCACAAATGCGCACGACCCAGTAACCTCGGAAAGAGGAGGCCTGAGCCCATATAGGGCTGTTGAGCCATGGTTATTATTATTATTATATTATATTTAGTTTGGATGACGTCTTTGTTATTGAAGAAGAGCTAGAGTACAAAAAATTATTCAACAAGTGTTCTCAGTTCTTAAACAGCTTTAAATTAAAATTTCCGCCCCGTCTGTTACACGATATAGCAGGACTATATTACGCAAAGGAATCGAAGATCGTTTATTGTCTAGATCTCATAAACAACTGACAATATTGTTTGGAATGTAAGGTATAGAATAATATCTAGTATTATTGAACGGTAAGACTTGAAAATATACAGGGTGTTTAAAAGTATATGACGTGTAAACAGTATATGGCGTGTAAACAATTACCGAATATTTTTCAGTCACATAAATGATCTTATGCTTCCGTTTTACACACCCCTGTCTTGCAAGCTTTCCTATTTTATTTCCCCCAATTTATTTAATTCCGAGTCTGTTCGCTTATTTTTTCTTCATTTTCGTGCTTCAGTGTGACTTTATGTTGGTAGAACTGGTAGGAAATTAAGAGATCCGGAATTTCATCTCTTAAAGTGAGTATAGATGTTCGCCGTGTCATTTATCTTTCTTTGCTCTGTTTTTTTTTTTACCATTTTAGATTGTATTTCTTTCGTCTTCTTTGTTCTGTAGCATTTATTTATTTTCTCTCTCTCCCTCCCTCCGTCTCTCCCCCCTTCCCCCCTCTCTACACCTCATCACTTTGTACCTCTGGGTTTTATTTCATGTACAAATTTAATAAAAACATAATTACAAACTTTTTTGTGGTGCTTGGTTATTGCACGCCACTTTATATACAACACGGCCTAACTTACCGAATGTTACCGAACGTGTAGTGGTTAGGACGAGGTCATTATATCATCTGACCAATATATTTTTTTCGCTTCTTGCTGACTGATGTATTTTATAAGCCGCAGATTCTGAGTCGCCTGTCCACAAAAGCGTTAAAGTAACTACAGGAAGTCACGAAAGATTCATTCATTCTGCAGTCTGTCTTACGACAGGTCCGTAGCCTCTTCAAAAGCGAGATCTCCATAGGGTGCGATCTACTGCTTCCTCTTTCAATTTCCAGTATCCTCTCTTTTCCTTAAGGTCATCCAGTAGCTGCTTACGTCTTCTCCCTCGTCTTCCCGTCATTTCTATCCTTCCCTTCTAACTTTCCTTCAATCACGTGTTTCAGAAGGCAGTTTCTACGCAAGATGTGACCAATCCAGTTAGCCTTTCTTCTTTTTATTGTATGTACGATATTCCTCTCCTCCTTCACTCTATGTAATACTTCTTCATTTCTCACACGATCGGTCCAACTGATCTTCTCCATTCTTCTCCAGCACCACATATCAAAACTTTCCAGATACTTCTGATCCACTTTCCCAAGTGTCCACGTTTCAGCACCGTACAAAGCTATGCTCCAATTGTAGCACTTTACTAGTTTCTTCCTTAAATTTAAGTCCAGTTTGCTGGTGAAAAGATTCTTCTTCTTGTTGAATGCTGCGATATTGATCAGATAAAATAATGCCCTATACTTCTGCTGCGTGTTATTGTGGTGTAGGTTTTGAATTTAGTAGTGTGGTGACTACATAAAAATAAATAGACTGTAGAGTGTACCAAGTAGGATGCTGTAGCTTCAAAGTGCGAAACGTGTTCTGAATATATTTCCTTAAAAGATCTTCTAGGACACGTGCTAATCTGACGTAGATCTTAATGGATTTCCGGCCTCTCCAGATAAATCCTGAGATATTACATGGATTAGGTGATGAATTCTTTCCTTCCAGATCCTTTCTGTTTACTAATCATCTTGTGACGCCGTAGTCCTAAGTTACTGAAGCATTCATTACTTGCAAATTGGCATATGGTTTCACGGTACACGCTAAAATATAATACCATTTTCTCCCGTAAGAAAAGTTCGGTCTTCCCTGAGTTGATTTTTAAGAGACCCAAAATGTATTCAATAACATTACAGGGAGTAATACAGGGTATACACAAAAGAATGGTGCGGTTTCAATAGACATTTCTATTGAAACCGCACCATTATTTTATGTATACCCTGTATATCGGACGGTGGATCTTTAGCAACACCGCACTGAGAACTTGAAATTTCACAGAAGTACGTGTGTTTCAATGTCGACCTCGGTGGACTAGTGGTTAGCGTGCTCGCCACTGGACCCAAGGTTCGCGGGTTCGATCCCGACCGAGGTCGATGGATTTTTAAGGGTGATAAAAATCCGTAGCATCACTTCCTTCGGAGGGGAAGTAAAGCCGTCGGTCCAATGTCGTAGATTTAGACCTTACGGGCATGAATAGAAATGTTTCGTAAGCTAAAGTCAAAGCCTCAATTTCTCACCCAAGTCTCCTGACTGCCTGCCAGATGGCTCTGGCGGACACATCAGGATCGATAGAACAGTAGCGCGGCCACGAATGCGCACGACTTAGTAACCTTATTACGTTATTATTATTATTACGTGTGTTTCAATGGGAAAAAGAGTTCACACTGATCATCAGGGATTGGTACAATCTGTAAATCACGCAATAAGACCTCAATACGCCAAACATGGAAGGAAGAATTATCTTTAAAATTTTTAATTTCTTACATCTTTCTGTCTGTTTTCCTTAAATTTCGTTCTTCTCTTGCTATTTCTCTCTCTCCGTTCTACTTTACGAAATAAATTATCCATATTTCCACTTTTCTTTCTTTTTTCTTGCACATTTTACTCATCACAACACAGTGATTACCATATACCACACCTTTCAACACACAGAAACTAATACATCAGTCCACAGAATGTATTCATAGCTTTCCTATTATTCTGAGAATAAATATCGATTTTTAACCTAAACAGCATCAGTCTGTTGGTGGTTGTGAGAGGGAGGGTATGTTTTCTGTGAACTGGGATCTGAATTTTTAGGCGAGTTCGCAAAATTGCGAAAAGCAATTATTAGCTTCGTTATGTCTGTCTGTATGTCCGTCCGCATGGAATAACTCTGCTCCCACTGGACGGATTTACACGAAGTTTGAGATTCAAGTATTTTTCGAAAGTATGTCTAGAAGATTCAAATTTCATTAAAATCTGACAATAATAACGGTACTTTACATGAAGACCTATGTACATTTATGGTAATATCTGGCTGAATTCTTCTTAGAATGAGAAATGTTTCAGACAAAAGTTGTAGAGAAAATCAAGACACACATTTTATGTCAGTAACATTTTTTCCGAAAATCGTGCAATTTATGAGATAATGTGGAAAAATATTGTAGAGCCAGACAGGCCACAGAAGACAATATAATACGGCGCATGCGCTTTGCATGTTGGATAACTAAGGCTACAGACATACACTCACCATATGTAATACTTATTGCTTTTACACAGCAACAGTGGTTACGCGAACGCGCTTCTACGTTACGTTACACGTACATTGCCTGTCTTGTCTCCTATACAGATGAAATTCAAGGTTGAATGGGTCAAATTACTTACAGTGTTCTGCGTTCAACTGTGATTGTACTCCGCGGTTGCTACTGAGCTACTCTCGCTTGAGTAAAGAAAATGGGGCCCCTCAGGTTTACGCGTCTTGTAACGCTTCTCTCGTGTATCTGATAAATACAATTAAGGTTGCGGAGTGGTATTAGGCCTACGAAAAATGGTAGCGTGATACCGCAATAATAACCATTAAATTGATATATATATATATATATATTGATATATTATTGAATGAGTGACTGCGAATTGAATGACCACAGTTTGATTCCCAGTAGGCACATGGCTTTACTCTCAGCGAAGAATTCCAAAGACCCAACAGTCATGTGTTCAGTCCGGAGCCTGGAGCTGTTTCGTGTAGCTATTATTTGCTAACGCAGCGTCATTTATTTGTGGTAAATATTGCTTCAGCCGCATTAAATTTTGGGAAGATTTTATTATAAATTCTGTAGAATTAATTTGTATAAGAGACAAGACTATTTGCACCCTCAAGTTATCGTGTTTTCAGGATATCTCGAAAAATATCTGTAACAGATATTTTTTTCACCCAAAAATGTTTTAAAATTGCGCACATTTAAAATAGTCAAAATTTGAAATTAGTATTTCCTCCTTTTTGTCGCTGCTTTTCATTTATTGCCATTGTTTTCTCTTATATCAATTTCTGTACTGAAAATGTAACTGCTTTTTGTATGAAATATTTCACTGAATTTATTTACTAATTTTTAGAAAAAGCAAAGAATTTGTGAATAAAAGAAGCAATGTATATTTGGAGACGAGAGGAATACAAATTCCGAGGAATCTCTCTGCATTCGAGGAGCCGCCCACACAATTACTTTCCTACTGCAAAAAAAAAAAACCCTCGTGCTATAAAGTACGTAGCTACAGACATCACGACAGTACGCTTTCTATGATAGGGCAAATCCCCTAATTAGGGCCCAGACTTAACCGGCTTAGTGCATAGTGCACCCCAGTGAATATGCACATCGCATCGTGCAGCTGAGGCTAGTTCATCTCTGCAACTAGCGACCGAAAGTGTCGTAAAGAGAGCAACTGCGCATGCGTCAAGCACAACCGCAAACTAAATCATGTTCCTGTACCAATTTATCTGTCAGCTGGTTTGCAGTTTTAATTACCGGAGTCGTCTTTCCTCTATGCCATCCTTAAAGAGGAAACTTCAGTTAAATGTGCGGTGTTTATGTTGTTCAATAACGCTGTACCAAGTGCGGGGTTTAGTAACGTCGAATGAGATGAGCGAAAACTTTTCGAGATACGATCCTTAGCTCTTCTGTGAGAGTGTAACACGTTTAACGATAAAATTTAAAACAATTTAACCATTAAAATACCTCTACGATGATTTTGAAGTTTAATCCTACAGGAGTTAGTTTTCTTTAGGCATATGACTTTGCGTCACCCGGTGAGCAGTTGTCGACGTTTCGGAAGATGGTCGTTCCTTAAACTTCCAGGGTCTGGAGGTCGGAAGAGATATTTAACGAAAATAGAATATTTAATGACGTCATCACTTTTACGCTATGTACAAAGACATTTCCTATCCTCGACACCAGATGGAAGTTTCAGTTTTACACCCCGTCCGCTTTACCTTGGTACTAGTTGGATGGGAACCTGGGTGTGCCACAGAGCAGGTCTGGACGTTTTGGAGAAAATAAAAAACTCTTTCCTCTGCCGGGAAAGAATCGTGTCTTTCGGAAGTCCAGCCTTTAGCGTAGTTACGTATCTTTAAATGGTGTTCTTGGAAGACAGGAATGTCTTAAGACAGAGCACTGGCGCCACTTTTGTCTAGGTTTCGACATTTCTACTGCCATAAATGACTGTTGTCTTGTCGGTTAACTGGGGAAATTCATGCGTGATAGATGCCGAATATCCATACAATGCGATACAATTGTACGATATATTGCAGCTTTCCATGACTGTCCATAAAACAATTCAGTTGACCCTGTAGCAGTCCCGTTCCCTTCTCATCCTGTTGTCGTGTTCCTTCAAAATACGTCCCTTCAAAGAGATCACTCCTGTTCATTCCTCTTCAGTCCTGGTTACTCCCGTTCATCTTTGTTCACCCCTGTTCACTGCTGTTTACTGCTGTTCACTCCTGCTCACCTGTGTTCTCTCCTGTTCACCCTATTCACTCCTGTTCCCTCTGTTCACTCCTGTTCCCCCTATTCACTCCTGTTCACTTCTGCTCAACCATGTTCTCTCCTGTTCACCCTGTTCACTCATGTCCCCCTGTTCACTCCTGTTCCCCCTGTTCACTCCTGGTCACTCCTGTTCCCCCTATTCACTCCTCCTCGCCCATGTTCTCTCCTGTTCACTCCTGCTCACCCATGTTCTCTACTGTTCACCCTGTTCACCCCTGTTCACTCTCTTCCCCCAGTTCACCCATGTTCTCTCCTGTTTACCCCTCTTCACCCCTGTTCATTCCTGTTCCCCCTGTTCATTCCTGGTCACTCCTGTTCACCCATGTTCTCTCCTGTTCCCCCTGTTCACTCCTGTTCACCCATGTTCTCTCCTGTTCACCCTGTTCACTTATGTTAACTACCCTCCACTCCTGTTCAGCACTGTACTCCATGCCTGCTCTCCTTTCACTGTAAATAAATTTGTATTAGTCTTTGAAATTTCTTGCGTCATCAACTTTCTCATTTCTACCATGAAGTTGGTGCAAGTTTGTAGCTTGTAACCTTTAGAAGTTACTGTTACGTGGAATTAATATGCAGAATGAGAAAAACAACCGAAAATGTAAGTTAGTTAACCTGTCTGTTCAGAAGATGGTGAGAGTACAATTTCCCTATTAATAAACACTGTGTCACATCGTGTTTGTAATACGTGTGTGTATTTCAACAAGGAAACTTTCGGCGCCCTTGAAATAAAAAAAATGTTATTTTTGCAATTCTTTACCTTTCTTTTTCAGAAGAGCGCAAGTCTTAAATGGCTTTAACTTGGAACTGCGTAAGTCGTAGAGTGTCTTGTTGTCTTCCGAAACGTCTTTACATTTCTAGCAGAGTGCACCACATTGCATCCCGTGTTCACAGTTACTTACCTAAGAACTTCAAATCTCGCAGTGGTTTTAGTTCGTTCACATGTAACGCCTATGCAGTGTAATATCTGCCTTCTACAACGCCCTCGGTGTGATTGAGTGAGTCGCACCCGGGTTGCCAAGGGGCGGGATTTTTATGGTTACGATAAAGTTTCTGCATATTTCGGCTATACGTAACTACAAGAATAATAGATTACTCATTCTCCGCACCCGTCCAGACCGGTACTGGGGCCCATCCTTCCTCCTATGCAATGGGTACTGGGTCTGTTTCCCGGGGGTGAGATCGGCATAAGCTTGGCGTTGACCACCCACCTCCATCAACGTTTATGTTAAAAACGAGTAGACCTATATACATCTAGTCTTTGTCTGCATGGCATGTTACGTAGAGACCTTTATCCTTAACCACAAAAAAATCGTTAAATAATTCAATCCTTGTACACGTTAATAATTTGCCTCTTTACTCAAATCCACTTCATTAGACGCCGTTAATAATTTGCGAATGCAGCAACAGGTTCCTTTCCATGTAATTAGTGCTGTATAAATATGCTGAAACGTGAATTACTGCACGTGTCTCTCAGTTGCTAAGAACATACTGTCTCTAATTTACAGTAATGTGCGCGTCGTAACGAGAGGTCTGGCTCTGTCTCTTAATGTGCAGGCGTTGTGTGGTACTGTTGTTTGTTTGTTTGTTTGTCTCTGTCGCTCCAACGTGGAGCATAGGGCCCTCCTTTCGGAGGTTTCTATGGTCATGTGCGTTGATGTAGTGAGTGACCAGCCCACTGACCGCACAATTTCTACTCAATCCTGATGTGACTGCCAGAGCCATCTGGTAGGCATTCAGGAGACTTGGGTGAGAAATGGCCGCTGAAGTTTGCTTACGAAACATTTCTATTCATGCCCGTAAGGTTCTTTTACATGCCGTAAATCTACGTGTGTGGTACTGTTAGGCTTTGTTAACGTAACTACTGTCGGTACGTCTGCTGGACTCAGATGACTTTCAATTTAAGACATGACTGTTCTTTTGTCGTTGCGAAACCTTCCTTAGAAGGCTGTGAACTTACGTTAAAATTTGTTACCGGAAACTGAGGAATACTCAACATGTGAAATTTGCGCGGTTGCTTCAAATTTGTGGGGTGGAATTGATTGATTGATTGAGACTTATTTTACGGCATGACGTGTTTAAGATGTTATTTAATGACCATAAGAAGTATTTAACCTTTAAGACTGACAAGGTTAGGCCATCAAAGGAATACAATAATTCGAGAAAGACTGAAAGTAGAACATGTGGTAGATGGAATTCAGAGCTACCTAAAGAATTGGCTACTTGTTAAAAGGATGGGACACTTACGAATACCTAAGATGGCATTGGCACACAAATCAAAAGGCAAACGAGACATAGGTCGACCAAAAACAAGATGGAGCGATCAACAGCATCTTCAAGATTGAGTTCTCACACGACATGACCCAGCTGTCCTATATCTGTATAAGGTCATGATGATGATGATGATAATGATGAAGTGTTTAATGAAATTACCGGACAGTGACTAAGGTGAAAAGTATTTCGACGTTTCTAAGCTGGCTAAAGTTCGGGCACGTGAACACCCTGTACGAGTCTTTTCTAAAGCAAACGTCTCTTAGCATTGTTATGTATGTTTTTATGTTTAAATAAAAATTAAATTTATGGAAGTTATACAACCCTTCGAAAAATAAAAAAAGGGGAAGTGCTTTTATATTCACTGCTCCTCGGTTTCCGAAAAAAAAAAAAAACATTGCTAGTCAGCTTTCCAGGCTTCGCTCATTTGTCCTTGTGAGAGCAACATGTAGATAAAGATGAGTATGGAGCATTGGTAGAATGATAAAGAGAGAGGAAAACGGAAGTACTCGGAGAAAGCCTGTCTAAATGCTACTTTGTCCATCACAAATCCCACATGGACTGACCTGGGATCGAACCTGGTCCTCTGCACTTACAGACCGGCAACTAACCGCGTGATCCATTGCACTGCATAATTTGAAAATAAAACAAGACAGGCAATGTACGTATAACGTAACATTGAGGCGCGTTCGCGTAACCATTGTTGCAGTGGAAAAGCAATAAGTATTACATATTGTGAGTGTGTGTCTGTAGCCTTAGTTATCCAGCGTGCAAAGCGCATGCGCCGTATTATATTGTCATCTGTGGCCTGTCTAGCTCTACCATATCTTTCCACATTATCTCATAAACGGCACGATTTTGGGAAAAAAGTTATTGAACATAAAATGTGTGTTTTGATTTTCTGTACAACTTTTGTCTGAAATAATTCTAAGAAGAATTCAGCGAGATATTATCATAAATGTACATAGGTCTTCATAACACACAAATGAACTGTGTGGGAATAATGCAAATATTTTAGTGGTGAACTTGGCGATACGTACAGTAACCACTAGTATTTAAAAGCATAAACATGGTAGACACATCAGAATCTGTACCTTTTTTTTGTGGTCAAGGGCCCCGCAGCAGATGCTACAGACGCACCGCAGCCTTGAGGCTTATTGTGCAACCCTGTGATGAAGATGATTGGGTTTTTCGTTTTTCCGTGTAATGGAGCACCGGTGGAATGAAATTGACAGGGGAAAACCGAAGTACTCGGGGAAAAAACCTGTCTCAGTGCCAATTTGTCCACCACAAATCCCACATGGACTGACCCGGAATTTTTTTTTCTTTGATCCATTTTGTACTTTTTTTTTAAACCCTTCTGTCCTTCATATTCCATACTACTGTCCTTACACAACACAAACATCCATGCCCCCGGCGGGATTCGAACCCGCAATCCCAGTAAGCGAGTGGCCGTAGACCCACACCTTAGACCTCTCGGCCACTGCGATCGGCAAGATCGAACCCGGGCCTCCGCTGTGAGAGGCCGGCGACTAACCGCCTGAGCCATGGCACGGCCCGAATCTGTACCTTTATAGATTTTCTGTGTGTAAGTAAATAATGCGTGTTAGTTAGAAATAGCTAACATTATTCTGCGTTGTGTTTGCATCGCTTCGCTTGTTGCATATCGACATTCCAGCTGATATATGAGTGTGTAGCGATTCAAGTGGAAGTCAGTAAACTGTCATGCAGGGGAAACATCGCCATTGAGCATGCCTTCCATGTTCCGCTCCGCTTTCAGTCGTTGTTTTTGCAGAGGGAGATATTTTTGACGTAGGCTTACGCATTTTCAACCTTTCCTCTCATTTCTTCCCGGAAACGTACGCAATAGAAATAAATGCTTATCTCTAAACTGTTTACACTTACGAGAAGCGGATTATAATATGCTGACAACGAAACCACTCTTTGCAATTCCAATGGATGAATCTTCTGCCTAGAATATGAGATCATATACAAGTGTAGTCAAACCTCGATATAGCGCCACCCTCATTGAGCGTCGAGAAAATTGTGAAAAAAAAACAGATTCTCCATGATACATTGAGAAGTAATTGGTTTTTGGACCTTGTCCATCGTTCGGAAATTTAAAATAACGACGTTTCGGAAGTTGGATCTGCTTCTGTCCTCAGGTGAAAGGGGAGGGAAACACCTACTGTGTTGGGTGATTGAGTTTAGCTCATCTAAGGGACCCAACAGAGTAGGTGCTTCCCTCCCACCTCACCTGAGGACAGAAGCAGATCCAGCTTCCGAAACGTCGTTATTTTAAATTTCCGGACGATGGACAAGGTCCAGTAACCAGTTAGTTCTCAATGTTACGTACCGTCGTCAGAACCTTTTAGAACTTACCTTATGATACAGTATGGGGCACGCGGTGACGTAGTTGGTTGAGGCATTGCTTTACAAGCCGGAAGGTCGCGGGTTCAGCCTCTTAACACAAATGATTACCAGGGAAGTCTCCTGTGGGGAGTAAGGGCGGTCGGTGTGTAGTGCCGACAACCTTGCCACCTTTATGTGCTGATTATCTAGAAATTCGGGAGGCTCAAGTTCCTGGGTCCCTAAGAGCCTATCCTGGCCTGTGTAGGAATTGTCTGACCTTTGTCATTCAGTATTCAGTTTTACCGCCACCCTCGATATACCTCCACAAACTGCGACCAATAAACAGTGGCGCTATATCGGTGTTTGTGTATTGTTAGTGTTGTAGGCTTTATAAACCTATTATGTGAAATACATCTTTTTTTTTCTATGGCTCGACAGCCCTATATGGGCCTGGGCCTCCTCTTTTCGTCGAGGCTTCACGATCACACACATTAGACACACCACAGTCGGTAGGACTCCCCTGAACGAGGGACCAGCTCGTCGCAGAGACCTCTACCTGACATCACACAACACTCACAACAGACAAACATCCATGCCTCCGGTGGGATTCGAACCCACGATTCTAGTAAGCGAGCGGCCGAAGATCCACGCCTTAGACCGCACGGCCACTGGGATCGGCGGAAGACACCTTAGGCCTACTGATATGCTTGCTTGATATGTCTTCGGTGGATTCGAGGTCTGACAATCTGAAGAACTGATATCTTGGTTACAAGTTTGGGAACGTTTTAAATTGCGAAAAGCGACTATTAGCTTCGTCATGTCTGTGTGTCTGTCTGTTCACATGGAATAGCTCGATTCCCACTTGGAGGATTTTTGTGGGTCGTTTTATTAAACTCTTTCGAGAAAGATCATTTTGGTTAAATCTGATAGAAATACGATATGCTCTACGTGAAGACTTGCGTACATATGTAAGTTAAACAAATATGATGGGTTGACTTCCTGTGGCACGTGTTGGTGTCCTGTATGAGCTGCACTTATCAACGTGACCTGTCAGGATCGCCGTGATGGTGTCCTGTATGAGCTGCACTTATCAACGTGACCTGTCAGGATCGCCGTGATGGTGTCCTGTATGAGCTGCACTTATCAACGTGACCTGTCAGGATCGCCGTGATGGTGTCCTGTATGAGCTGCACTTATCAACGTGACCGGTCAGGATCGCCGTGATGGTGTCCTGTATGAGCTGCACTTATCAACGTGACCTGTCAGGATCGCCGTGATGGTGTCCTGTATGAGCTGCACTTATCAACGTGACCTGTCAGGATCGCCGTGATGGTGTCCTGTATGAGCTGCACTTATCAACGTAACCTGTCAGGATCGCCGTGATGGTGTCCTGTATGAGCTGCACTTATCAACGTGACCTGTCAGGATCGCCGTGATGGTGTCCTGTATGAGCTGCACTTATCAACGTGACCTGTCAGGATCGCCGTGATGGTGTCCTGTATGAGCTGCACTTATCAACGTGACCTGTCAGGATCGCCGTGATGGTGTCCTGTATGAGCTGCACTTATCAACGTGACCTGTCAGGATCGCCGTGATGGTGTCCTGTATGAGCTGCACTTATCAACGTGACCGGTCAGGATCGCCGTGATGGTGCGGCAACTTCTCCGACTGCGTTTCCTGGCGTGTAGCCTAATTGCAATATTGCAGGCGTTTTCGTAAGCTAAACTCCAGTGCAGCAAATTCCTTGATAGTCGACTAATGGCCGCTCAGCTGCCTAAGAAGTTAACTGTCTTTTTTAAAAACGCCCTAATGTTCATAATCGTTTTCACAAAAGCTGTCCACTGATCCCCATCAAGATCCAGATGTGTGTAGGTAACGTCTTCGCGATCTTATCCTATTTATCTACCGTCTACATTATTATCCTCCCAGCTATGTCTCGAATTAGGAATAGCTCAGTCAGTGTAGTGTCTAGGCTACGGGCTGGGTAACTGAGGAGTCAGCATTTGGTCCCAGTCAGTGTCAGGATACTTCTCCCCCACTGCCTTTACACTGCCTCTGGGTCCATCAAGCCAAACATTCCTTGAATATCTGTGGTCTTTTCCCCTCTCAGTAAAGCAGCTATGAGTTGAAGTTGAATACTCATTCAAATCTAATGCCGAGTTTAAGAATGCTTGGAGTTATACCTTCACTCCCACGCATGCTTGATTGTGTGTACAGCGAGAAAGGTTTTGCGTGATTTTAGACTTCCGACGCTGTGTAAGTGAGATCTAAGCTCTTCTGGGATATACGCAACGTTTATTGGTAGTGACTGACGTTTCGGGACAATCTGTTTACCCATCTTCAAGGGTTGACCAGTCTTAGAAGAATACTTCTTGGACTGATAAACAGTCAAAGATGGGACATTCTTCTTGGACTGCTAGACTTTTGAAGATGGGACAGATAGGTTGTTCCGAAACGTCTGTATCTAAGTACTAGTCACCGTTGCATAGCGTCCCAGAATAGATTATATCTTGAGAATGATTCTACTTTTTCCTCACATTTCTATGCATCGGTCTTCCAAGTGATATAAATTTTTTGGGTTTCGAATTAATATTTTGCGTGTCTTATTGTATCCAAATAAGACGAGGAATGTACAAAATACAGGCAAAATTTCACTTACGCCCCTTGTAAAGTATAGCTTTCACTGCACCAACTTACACGAAACTCAAAATTGCTCAACAGCATTGTTTGGAGATATCGTGCGTCGAATTTCACACACATATCGGCGAAAAATATGTACAGTACTGGTAGAAATTCTTGGACGCCGATCTTCACGAAGCTCACACTGCCCTTATACTCGTAACTTTATGTCAATGAGCTGCTGTACGGAATTTGATGAAAAAGACACAGACGTCTTAGTAGACGTCACTATATCATAGACAGCAAATAGACAGGCAGACAGACGGACAGACAGGCATGTTCTGCGCTTAAAACTTTGTTTTCAGGGCTTTCGAAAAATTAGGAAAAGCGACTATTAGCTTCGTCATGTCTATCTGTTCGTCCGCCGGCATGGGACAACTCTGCTTCCATTGGAGGGATTTTCATGAAATCTCACATTTGAGTATTTTTCGAAAACCTGTCGAGAGAAGACAAATTTCATTAAAATCTGATAAGATTAACAGGTACTTTACATTAAGACCTATGTAAATTTATGACATTATCTGGCTCAATCCTTCTTAGAATGAGAAATTTTTCGGAACAATTTGTGGAAAAAATCAAAACACACATTTTATGTTCAATAACTTTTCCCCAAAATCGTGCCGTTTATGAGATAATGTGGAAAAATATGTTACAGCCAGACAGATCACAGATGACAATATAATACGGCGCATGCGCTTTGCATGCTGGATAACTAAGGCTACAGACACACACTCACAATGTGTAACACTTATTGCTTTTCCACGGCAACAATGGTTACGCGAACGTGCCTCAATGTTACGTTATACGTACATTGCCTGTGTTGCTAATTCCATAAGGAAGTCACAGATTTACTGTTTTGTTAAAGGAATGCAAGCCACTGTCAACAATCAGTCTGTAATTTACAGTTTAGAACTCTGCTGTGAAAACAGTAATTCAGCTGAAAATTTGTTTCGTCGTGCCAAAAGACAGAACTTTATCAACGTTTATACATTCAACGTCTTGACAAATTGTTAGGTAAAGCTAAAGATATCCCTGTACAGGTCTGGACAGTCCCTGAGGGTTCCAGGAGGTTGAGGCCCCCAGATTTCAAGAAAATCGGCATTGAAGGTGGCAAGGTTGTCGGCCATACGCACCGTCCGCCTTTACCCCCCAGTAAATATTCCAGTTACTCATTTCTGTTAAAGGCCGGAAAAAATATGTCAATGAAAATTTCCAATGACACCATCGGGAATCGAACCCGCGACCTTCCGGCTTGTAGAGCAGTGCCTCAATCAACTGCACCACCGCGTGCCCCCGACAAAATGTTAGCCGTTGTTATAAAATGAAATATCCAAAGCCTGAATCACAATCTCGTCCATTCTTTACATCTAACTTTTACTGTACAAACATTTCTGTTTCTTTTTGCAATTAATTTTAAACTTCCACTTCTTCGTGTATGATTATTCAAGAATACAGTTTCGGTCTTGAAGTTGGAACAAAGTTGCGAAACCGTGGAGTCCGAAAGGGGCAAGTTATACAGTATATAGTCACGGGCTTGCCATTAGCAAGTCCTGCCTTTTTGTAAAGTAAATTGCTTTATCGTTTGTTCGACACGATATACGGATCTTGTTTAAATTTCCAGCTGCTACAAGAAATATTTCTATTCTCCAAACATCCAAACCGGACCTTGGGCCCACCTTGCCTACTATACAATGGGTAAAGGAGGCCCACTGCTTGGGTTAATGCGGCCGGATCGTGAGAATAAACAATCACATTTATCTTGTACCGCCGCTAAGAATGAGTGGATCTGTATCTCCACTACCCCAATGCCTTCATGGCCCGCACAGGGGCACCTGTATCATTTCACAACGATTTGTTTCAGGGGTTAGTGTGAGCTTTTTTGTTTGTTCGAATCTTGGTAAACAACTAACCAAATACAACGACGACTCTTCAGAGATTAAAATAATTTTATCTAATAAGTACTGGGATGCTAGCTTTCAGTCGCCCACAAATGAAGGCTTGTGATGGTCAGTAATCGGGGACGAGATTAAGTCAAAGTGTTTGTTTCATACAAGGATAGTATTAGCTTAAGGGCAATTATTGTACCAGAAGCGGCTTACGTTTTGAATCAGAAACTCTGTACAGCAATTGGATGTTTACTGTGGAGCTGTGTTTTGCCTTTTTGATTATTGATATGTGTTAAATTCTGACGATTATCCAATATAAATAAATAAATAAAAAAGCAATTGCTGCAGATAAATGTAAGAAATATAATTCCTTGGGACCTTAAGGTACTAAGTCCTGTATTGGCGGTTTTTAAACTAATTGTCTGTCCGCTGGCTAAGAGAACTGATACTGTTCTGGTAGTCTGAATTTGGGTTGTGCAGCTAAAACCGCAGGCCACCCTGTATAGTGCAATTATGACTGTGCAGCTAACACCGCAGGCCATCCTGTATAGTGGTTATGACTGTGCAGCTAACACCGCAGGCCATCCTGTATAGTGCAATTATGACTGTGCAGCTAACAACGCAGGCCACCCTGTATAGTGGTTATGATTGTGCAGCTAACACCGCAGGCCATCCTGTATAGTGCAATTATGACTGCAGCTAACAACGCAGGGCACCCTGTATAGTGGTTATGATTGTGCAGCTAACACCGCAGGCCAACCTATATAGTGAAATTATGACTGTGCAGCTAACAGTGCAGGTCATTCTGTATAGTGCAGTTTTGATTGTGAAACTAACACCGTAGGCCACGCTGTATAATGCAGTTTTGATTGTACGGCTAACACCGCAGAATAACATGTATAGTGCAATTATGATCGTGCAGCTAACACGGCAGGACACTCTGTATAGTGTAATTAAGATCGTGCAGCTAACACGGCAGGACACTGTATGGTGCAATTATGATCGTGCAGCTAACACGGCAGGACACTGTATAGTGCAGTTAAGATCGTGCAGGTAACACGGCAGGACACCCTGTATAGTGCAGTTCATTACACTGTCGCTGCTCGAACGAACAGCCGTTGTGTTTAGTAATTGAATTACCCCCCTTCTTTTCCTCTCCGTGCTTATTCTGTGTATGATTGTACTTGTAATGCGCAAGTGAAGCTAGCGCCTGAGACACGGAAGTTAACAATTTAAAGACTCGTGTGTGTGTATATATATATATATATATATATATATATATATATGGAAAAGTTTAATTAAAGCAAGGCTCGCACGTGAAGAGAAGTGTAAAAGTAGGCTGGCTTATGCTTCACAGTTTGCAGCTGACCGAAGTGAAATGTAAAGAATTCGGTTATTTTGGATATATTAATTAAATATTTAATGATCATATATCAACTGCAAACAGTATGTTGACTAACGCTGCAATATTTCTAACTTTAATAGTGGGGGTAATAGTACGGGTATGATTTTAGCCTTGTAAAGTGCTACATTTGGAGCATAGCTTTGTGTGGTGCTGAAACGTGGACACTTCGGAAAGTGGATCAGAAGTATCTGGAAAGTTTTGAAATGTGGTGCTGGAGAATAATGGAGATCAGTTGGACCGATCGTGTGAGAGATGAAGAAGTATTACATAGAGTGAAGGAGGAGAGGAATATCGTACATACAATAAAAAGGAGAAAGGCTAACTGGATTGGTCACATCTTGCGTAGAAACTGCCTTCTGAAACACGTGATTGAAGGAAAGTTAGAGGGAAGGATAGAAATGACGGGAAGACGAGGGAGAAGACGTAAGCAGCTACTGGATGACCTTAAGGAAAAGAGAAGATACTGGAAATTGAAAGAGGAAGCACTGGATCGCACTCAATGGAGAACTCGCTTTGGAAGAGGCTACGGACCTGCCGTAAGACAGACTGCAGGATGAATAAATGAATGATTTTAGCGCAAAATTATGCGGACAGCAAGCAAAAGTCGTACAGAATCGTGGAAGTGACATTACCCGCAACATCGGACAAGGCGAATCCCCAGAACAGCTTATATAATAGGCCGAAAGACGGCGACGATCCAGCGGTGTGACGGTCTTGCAGTTACAACACAAGCAAAGTGGATTAAGGCCTCATGTAATGTACTGAGCCTGGCCTGACAGTGCGTGTGAATGTTGTGTGCTGTAAACTGCTGGTAACAAGCTTGTAGTGCAACAGGAAACGTGTAAACGTGTAAGGGAAACCGACAAATGGGGCCATTTGCGACAAAGGACAGACCTGAACACTCGTCAGAGAGGGCGTCTGAGGAATGACAGACAGTAGACCTGTATTTATTACCAGCTAATCGCGCATGAAGCATAACCACACACTTATATAATTACATAGTACAGTCTGCTACATGTTACGACTGTTCTCAGCCATCTTCAGGGAGAGTCTCGAACACAAGGGATTTGTATTTTGTAGAAACATGTCAGTATCAACTGTGCGTATTAGATACTTCAACTATTAAGTTATTAAAGCATTAACTAATAGTGTCTGTAGCCGATCGCAGTGGCCGTGCGGTCTAAGGCGTCGGTCTACGGCCGTTCGCTTACTGGGATTGTGGGTTCGAATCCCACCGGGGGCATGGATGTCTGTCTGTTGTGAGTGTTGTGTGTTGTCAGGTAGAGGTCTCTGCGACGGACTGATCACTCGTCTAGAGGAGTCCTACCGAGTGTGGTGTGTCTGAGTGTGATCGTGAAGCCTCGATAATGAGGAGGCCTAGGCCCCCAAGGGGCTGTCGAGCCATTGGAAAAAAAATAGTGTCTTTATGGGAGCTAAAATTGGATTAAAATTAATACATATCTTGTATATAACTACTTCTTGCTGTAGAATATATTATTTGTTCGCGATATTGCATCCAAACATCTGTGTGTGTGCGTGTGTGTGTGTGTGTCACAAAAAATTCTGTAGACCCCGTGCATTACTGTGTTAACTGTGCTGTATAATAGTGCTGAATTATACGTGTGACTGCCTAACTACCTACCGAAGTAACTGACTAACCAACCAATCAACCAACCGACTATATAGAGCAAAGTCCTTGAGAAGATGATAGTTTCAGAGCTAGTCAAGAAATTCCCCGTAGTTAATGCAAGGCCATGATATACAGGGCATACATAAAAGAATGGTGCGGATTCCATACTAAATACATAGTAAACCGCACCATTATTTTGTGTATGCCCTGTATTACGGCCACTTATGCCTATTTTGAGCCAGGCCAATCAAAAGCAAGTCCCCATCCTATTTGAATATTATTCTCCCATCTACGTTCAGGTCTTTCAAGTGGCCTCTTTCCCCTCAGGTTTCCCCACCACAACTGTGTATGCATCTCTGCTCCCGTCCAGTACGTGCTACATGCCCCGACCTACTAATTCTTCTTCATTTGATCACCCGAATAATATTTTGTGAGGGAATTTACACATTAACATTGAATACACATTACATAAACAGCACAGGATTTATAGGGCTGAAATTCGGTTCACTGAAAATTATGCATTGTGAATTCCGACTGTAAAATTGTGCTTCAGTTTTATATTAGATTTCGCTGTGTGTCTGGGAAGGGAATTGTGAAGGATTGGAGTGGATGGGGAAATCTGGAAGAAGACCGAAGAAGATGAATGACGATTCTTTAGTTAATTGCCTGTTTCATTAGTGGAAGACGTGGGCCGTGAGATGAGTTTCAAGTAAGATTTGTTTTGCCTTATCAATATGCAAGGTCTGTAGTCACTTTGCACTGTAATTTATTTGCAACAAAACCTGAAAATGACTTCAATTTTAGGACCCAAGGAGAGAGAGGAACTGATTGCAAGGCTTCAGTTTTGTGTCTGTGTTGCCACTTCCATAGGCGATAGTGTAAACACCGAGCAGAAAAACACGGGAACTGTATCAGACTATAACCGGACAGTCTTCACTCCGAGTACTTCAGTTTTCCCTTATTAGTATATTGCCAGCCGATCGCAGTGGCCGCGCGGTCTAAGGCGTGGGTCTGCGACCGCTCGCTTACTGGGATTGTGGGTTCGAATGCCGATCCCAGTGGCCATGCGGTCTAAGGCGTGGGTCTGCGACCGCTCGCTTACTGGGATTGTGGGTTCGAATGCCGATCGCAGTGGCCATGCGGTCTAAGGCGTGGGTCTGCGACCGCTCGCTTACTGGGATTGTGGGTTCGAATGCCGATCGCAGTGGCCGCGCGGTCTAAGGCGTGGGTCTGCGACCGCTCGCTTACTGGGATTGTGGGTTCGAATGCCGATCCCAGTGGCCATGCGGTCTAAGGCGTGGGTCTGCGACCGCTCGCTTACTGGGATTGTGGGTTCGAATGCCGATCCCAGTGGCCATGCGGTCTAAGGCGTGGGTCTGCGACCGCTCGCTTACTGGGATTGTGGGTTCGAATGCCGATCCCAGTGGCCATGCGGTCTAAGGCGTGGGTCTTCGGCCGCTCGCTTACTAGGATCGTGGGTTCGAATCCCACCGGGGGCATGGATGTTTGTGTTGTGTTAGATGTATGGACAATAGCATGAAACATAAGGTGACATGCAGGACAAAAAGGACTTCAACAGTACAAATGGATCAAAGGGGAAAACCCAGGAATTAATAAAAAAAAAAAATCCCACCGGGGCATGGATGTTTGTGTTGTGTTTGTTGTAAGGACGGTAGTATGGAACGTAAAGTGACATGAAGGACGAAAGGATTTAAACAGTACAAAAATGGATCAAAAAAGGGGAAAAACTCCGGACAGGCAAAAAAAAAAACGCCGGGGACATGGATGTCTGTCTGTTGTGAGTGTTGTGTGTTGTCAGGTAGATGTCTCTGCGACGAGCTGGTCCCTCGTCCAGAGGTGTCCTACCGAGTGTGGTGTGTCTGTGTGTGATCATGAAGCCTCGATAATGAGGCGGGCTAGGCCCCCAAGGGGCTGTGAACCCATTGGGAAAAAAAAGTATATTGCCACCAGTGCTGCATAGAAGTGGAGTGTTGCATGTAACAATCATAGACACTATAATTTTAGCACTGCAAATCCTAGTTAAATAAAACACCAAAGAATTTGATTTATTTTACATTAGTAAGAACATTTAATCTGGCAGATACTAATGGCCGTGCGGTCTAAGGCGTGAGTCTGCGATAGCTCGCTTATAGGGATTTCGGTTTCGAATCCTGTCAGGGGCATGGATGTCTGTCTCTTGTGAGTACTGTGTGTTGTCAGGTAGAGGCCTCTGCGACGGGCTGATCACTCGTCCAGAGGAGTCCTACCAAGTGTGTGTGTGTGTGTGTGTCACTGAGTGTGATCAGGCACAACAGTAACCCTCTGCACCTACAGTGAGTAGGTAGAAGAGGTAAGACTAAGAAAGGAAGGAAGGAAGGAAGGAAGAAAGAAAGGAAATTGATCTAGAAGGTAATGCAGACACAATAATTAACTGTTCACATACAAGATGCAGGATAGGACCCTAACTTAACGTGAAGTTAAGCAGTAAGTTCTTAAACATTTGGAAAGTTCGAAATAAGCCATGCAGGATCTACACGAACGATAAAAATTATACTTTTGAAGACGTTAAGATCGATGCATGCCGTTGATTTGAAAGATCGTACTGTCGTCGTTTTAAGAGCCAAGCAGTGAACCATCTACCAGTCCGCACTGAGTCACATCCCAGAAGGTTTAGATCTTTAGTAGTACCCCTGTGAGAGAATTTAAACCTCGCACACACACACACACACACAATTTTGTGAATGCGCCTAAAATAATATAGGTAGGGGGGTGTTTGAGAATAGGGTGCTGAAGAAGATACATGGTGCTAAGAGGGAAAGGGGTGCTGTGTAATATTGCTAATGGTCAAAGCAAAGATGTTGAGATGTGAATGTTTTTGGAGGAGAAGAGAAATTTATATAGGGTGTTGGTGTGTAAAACTGAAAGAAAGGGGCCACGTGGAAGTTACAGGCGTAGAGGATGATATTAAAATCTATTTTGAAGAAATTGCTTTGGAGGTTTGTACTGGATTGATCTGGCTCAGGATAGGGAAAGTTTTACAACTGTTGTGAACACGGTAATGAACTTTCCAGTTTCATGAAATGCGGGGAATTCCGTAACTAGCTGAGGTACTGTGAGATGTTCAAGAAGGACTTTGCTCCACGGAGTTAGTCAATCAGTCAGTCAGTCAGTCAGTCAGTTAGTTAGTTAGTTAGTTAGTTAGTTAGTCAGTTATTTAGTTCGGTTCCTCACACTCGACGAAGTTTGTAAACCACTGGTCTACGTGTAATCCATTACTGTGTTATCGAATATTTTTACAATTTAACACCCAAATCAATACTAGTCACCACACAACTGCTGAACGCAGCTGACACGACCTAACACAGCAACATATACAGAAAACTACTACATCACTACGGTAACAAAAGGATACAAGACCAAATCTGCCACTAATTTTAAAAAAACTTAAAAAATGTGTAACAATTTTAACATTTTACTGATATTTCAATACACATATAGTGTATGAGCTCATTCAGGACTCAAAAACAAAGGACTAATATTTTAATGTTCAACATATTACTCATATCGATGTAACAGTTTATACAATCGATGTATAGTCTATGCTTTTAACACTGTGACCCCCCTGAGGATGATATTCTGAATGCCGAAATACGTATAGAGGTGAAGTAATAATATTGTAAAAATTGTGCATGAGTTGGTATGATAAATAAATAACCCAAATTTATATTTATATATACAATAAATGAATATAGAATTTACTAACATACGCGAAACAGCTAAGAACTCATTAGGAAAGTGTGTGACAACTACATTCATCCCTTCGAACACACCTTTTCATTCTCGTTAAATTCCGTGACGAGGTTGGTGTGATTTGTTAGTAGTTAGTGCCATTGAATCCACTTTAACCTGATTAAAGAACATATGTACTGAATTAGCAATAACAGCGCTAAATAAAAGAACTATCCGTGCCCCTTTCCCACCCATGTAAACTAAGTGTACATGTGTCGAAATGCATTAAGCGCGGTGTGTTTGCTGGTGAATGCTATTGGCTAATGGAGGCTGTTTATTTGTGTGTAGCCCTTTAAAGAGGAAATGCAGTCTGTTTTAAATGTTTAGATCGCACCGCGCAGTAAACACTGCATCTCTGTTATACAAACAGCGATTATTTCACTGTACAACATTAACTGACTGGTTTGTATAACTTAGACGGAGTGTGTTTACTGCGTGGTACGGACTGTATTTATGTGTTTTGTGTGGATCTCAGAACAAACAGCGATTATTTCACTGTACAACATTAACTGACTGGTTTGTATAACTGAGACGGAGTGTGTTTACTGCGCGGTAAGGACTGTATTTATGTGTTTTGTGTGGATCTCAGAACAAACAGCGATTATTTCACTGTACAGCATTAACTGACTGGTTTGTATAACTGAGACGGAGTGTGTTTACTGCGCGGTACGGACTGTATTTATGTGTTTTGTGTGGATCTCAGAACAAACAGCGATTATTTCACTGTACAGCATTAACTGACTGGTTTGTATAACTGAGACGGAGTGTGTTTACTGCGCGGTACGGACTGTATTTATGTGTTTTGTGTGGATCTCAGAACAAACAGCGATTATTTCACTGTACAGCATTAACTGACTGGTTTGTATAACTGAGACGGAGTGTGTTTACTGCGCGGTACGGACTGTATTTATGTGTTTTGTGTGGATCTCAAAACAAACAGCGATTATTTCACTGTACAACATTAACTGATTGGTTTGTATAACTGAGACGGAGTGTGTTTACTGCACGGTACGGACTGTATTTATGTGTTTTGTGTGGATCTCAGAACAAACAGCGATTATTTCACTGTACAGCATTAACTGACTGGTTTGTATAACTGAGACGGATTGTGTTTACTGCGCGGTACGGACTGTATTTATGTGTTTTGTGTGGATCTCAGAACAAACAGCGATTATTTCACTGTACAACATTAACTGATTGGTTTGTATAACTGAGACGGAGTGTGTTTACTGCGCGGTACGGACTGTATTTATGTGTTTTGTGTGGATCTCAGAACAAACAGCCATTATTTCACTGTACAACATTAACTGACTGGTTTGTATAACTGAGAAAGAGTGTGTTTACTGCACGGTACGGACTGTATTTATGTGTTTTGTGTGGATCTCAGAATAAACAGCCATTATTTCACTGTACAACATTAACTGACTGGTTTGTATAACTGAGACGGAGTGTGTTTACTGCGCGGTACGAACTGTATTTATGTGTTTTGTGTGGATCTCAGAACAAACAGCGATTATTTCACTGTACAGCATTAACTGACTGGTTTGTATAACTGAGACGGAGTGTGTTTACTGCGCGGTACGAACTGTATTTATGTGTTTTGTGTGGATCTCAGAACAAACAGCGATTATTTCACTGTACAGCATTAACTGACTGGTTTGTATAACTGAGACGAAGTGTGTTTACTGCGCGGTACGGACTGAGTAAGTAAATATAATAACACCTGATTAGTATTCTCCGTAATTCTAAAGATACAATTCATATTGAATTTGACGGAGAGTGAGCCCTTACACGCTCAGGGCTGTCAGGAGAAGTTTCTAAACGTGTTAAGCATTTGATGTAATGCGACGTTGATGGCAGCGGTTATCTAAGGGCGTGCTTTGCCATAAAGAAAGATAATTCTTTGTGGAGTGGCTTTTTTATATAGGCGTGTGCATCGCGGGAGGGGTTTTATTGAATCTTGTTCGTCCTTAATCTTTCTCACAGTCAGGTGCGATTTTATGGTACAGGCCTGCACAGCATACGGCTCTCGGAAGGATCTTCTCTGGCCCAGGGGCGATCTGCTTAACCGCGCCTGAGACCCTGAAACTTCATCCAAGCTGCGGCTGGTTTTTTTAAATGACTTTAAAGGCCCCCCCCCCAAAAAGCACTTATCTAAAGGCTGTAAAGGCTAATACAGTGACTAGTTACACAAATGATAGTGACGTTATTTTCAACAGCAGCCTGAAGCAGTAAAGGGGAGTTGCAATGAGCTCTGTGGCCATATAAACGTACAAAGACCTCCCCTAAAGTTTTGTGTTTGAGGAAATGTTGTGTGAAGCACTTGATGAATAAGTCGGTGTTAATGAACGACTATTTCCGGTACATGTACACATCTGACCGTGGTGGTAAGATGATACAGAAATCGAACAGATAGGTTTTAGTACTCTATAATGTATATGCACTACGTTTCTAAACCGATTTGAAACTGTTTAAGTGCGGCATCTCTCCCTTACTTTTTTGCGGCATCTCTCCCAATCTCCAGGGAGAGAAGCCGTACACACCCATCCTCCCGACTTGCCGAACGGAATGAAGAACATGGCGGATAAATTATGTGAAGGCGAGGTCAACAACGCCGGAAACATCTAATGTATAGTGATTGCGTAGGTACTGCGATTGAAACTAATTAAGTCAGATTTCGTGAACACTAGAAAAAAGTTCGAGCGTAAAATTAATATACTCGCCGCATAAAATCAGTCGCAAGTCTCGCAAAACAACACCGATATTTACTATGTTAACTCACAACACCTCTCTAGACTCACTGAATAAACACATATGCTGCGATCTGCAGAGGATTGCCAGAACCCACCGAACTAAAAACTGCGACGTCTCTCCCACCGCGGCACCTCTCCCGGAATTACAATATATCATTTTTTTTCCAATGGCTCGACAGCCCCTTGGGGGCCTAGGCCGCCTCATTTTTCGAGGCTTCACGATCACACACTCAGACACACCACATTCGGTAGGACTCCTCTAGACGAGTGATCAGCCCGTCGCAGAGACCTCTACCTGACATCACAGAACACTCACAACAGACAGACATCCATGCCCCCGTGGGATTTTTGTTTCCCTGTCCCGTTATTTCCCTTTGTTCCATTTTGTACTTAAAATCCTTCTGTCCTTCTTCATGTCACTTATGTTCCATACTAGTCCTTATACAACAAACACAACACAAACATCACCTTTCCTTCTTGGATCTCGATCCGTGAAGATGGGACTGACACGTTGTCCCGAAACGTCGGTAAATAATTACCACACGACGCCGTGTAATCACCCAAAAGACCACAGATTACATCCCTACACCCGGCAGGATTCGAACCCGCAATCCCAGTAAGCGAGCGGCCGTAGACCCACGCCTTAGACCGCACGGCCACTGGGATCGGCTTACTTAGTTTTAACTAATGTAATTGCCATACATGAAATACGAGCCTCCCTCCCAAACACTTCTCTAGATTACGCCTCGGCCCATGACTACGTGTAAGTGTGTGCGAGCCTCGCAAACTCTTTCTCTTGACTCATTCGACTAGACATTGCAGTATGTTTCAGTATTCATATGACTGAATATTTGCGTTGTCTGGGATATGACTTCGTTTTTGTTGGTAATTTGTTACTGACGCTTCGGAATATCTTGCCACCTCCATCTTCAAGCACTTCTTGACAACATCATAAACGTGGAAGCAGCAAGATGTTCCGAAACGTCGGTAACAAATTGTCGACTTATGAGCGTCACGTCGAAAATATTATAATTAATATGTGTTTGTTTTGTTTCAGGTAAGTGGGCATCTTGAACATGCATTGCTTGAGTCACTGAGTCACGTTAACGCTTTGTTTGTGGTAAGTAAGGTGCTTCAGAATGTTACTTTGTAAATGTTCAACAGCTTTATGTTCGAAAAATTACAGGTGTTCAAGTTTTATGAATAATATTACAGATAAAAGGAATGTAGTCGGCAAAGGAATGTAGTCGGCAAAGGAATTTAGTCGGCAAAGGAATGTAGTCGGCAAAGGAATGTAGTCGGCAAAGGAATGTAGTCGGCAAAGGAATGTAGTCGGCAAAGGAATTTAGTCGGCAAAGGAATGTAGTCGGCAAAGGAATTTAGTCGGCAAAGGAATTTAGTCGGCAAAGGAATTTAGTCGGCAAAGGAATTTAGTCGGCAAAGGAATTTAGTCGGCAAAGGAATTTAGTCGGCAAAGTAATGTAGTCGGCAAAGTAATGTAGTCTACAAAGTAATTTAGTCGGCAAAGGAATGTAGTCGGCAAAGGAATGTAGTCGAACATTCCCCACAACAAAACCGCCAAAACTCCGAGTGTTCAGGAAAATGTTAATACGAACGGCAAAACATTGTTTTATTAAACGTACAAACTTTTC
This sequence comes from Reticulitermes speratus, assembly GCA_021186555.1. Classification (NCBI taxonomy): domain Eukaryota; kingdom Metazoa; phylum Arthropoda; class Insecta; order Blattodea; family Rhinotermitidae; genus Reticulitermes; species Reticulitermes speratus. The sequence goes on from JAJKFL010000010.1 coordinate 21,282,407, forward strand.
GTCCGGACCGGAAAACACTGTCCTTTGTGGGCTTTCAAACTGAACAGTGTGTCTGGGGAGATACTCAGTTAAAACAGTGAATTTTGTAGGTAATGTGTTACTTACAATGGAAGTGTTGTGTTTGACTTCATGTGTGTATGACAAGTTGATTAGCACAGCGGGATGACCTGTCAGTTTGAACTGCAGCAGGTAATTTGGCATTTAAAGGCCGTATTCTAAAGATTCAGCCGATCGCAGTGGCCGCGCGGTCTAAGGCGTGGGTCTACGGCCGTTCGCTTGCTGGGATCGCGGGTTCGAATCCCACCGGGGGCATGGATGTTTGTGTTGTGTTTGTTGTAAGGACGGTAGTATGGAACGTAAAGTGACATGAAGGACGAAAGGATTTAAACAGTGCAAAATTGGATCAAAGGGGAAAAACCCCGGACAGGCAAAAAAAAAATCCCACCGGGGGCATGGATGTTTGTCTCTTGTGAGTGTTGTGTGTTGTTGTCAGGTAGAGGTCTCTGCGTCGGGCTGATCACTCGTCCAGAGGAGTCCTACCGAGTGTGGTGTGCCTCTCAGTGTGATCAAAAGAAATTCCAAACCTCGACACTGAAACGGGAAAAACGGAGTAGGTAGAAGAGGACGACTTAAAAGAAAAATTTAAAGATTCAAGCTTCAGGCTTTTGGTACTTTAAATTTTAAATCATTAAGGACTTCTGTTGTATTATTATCTTGTTCTTGGCCTGTTTGACTAGACGGTTTTTTATTAGCATTTTTTCTTTCCTTTTCTACAAATCAAAATATTTTGTTTTGTGCCTGACTCCTGTATCCATAAGAGTGCTCACACCATCTTGCAAGTCGTTTGTTTAATTGGTTAATTTAAATAATATGAAAATATGATCGATAAGGCAGTAAAAGTGATGTGGGAAGCAGAATTTAAATGACGCAGATCCTGAAGATATGAGGAAAATTATCCTAAATATACTTTCTTTCTTTGTCAGACCTCTGTCTACCTATTCACTGTAGGTGTAGAGGGTTACTGTTGTACCTGATCACACTCAGACACGCCACATTTTTTTTTTCAATGGTTCGACAGCCCCTTGGGGGCCTAGGCCGCCTCATTTTTCGAGGCTTCACGATCACACTTTTAGACATCACACTCGGTAGGACTCATCTGGACGAGTGATCAGCCCGTCGCAGAGACCTCTACCTGACAACACACAACACTCACAACAGACAGACATCCATGCCCCCGGCGGGATTCGAACCCACAATCCCAGCACGCGAGCTGTCGCAGACCGACGCCTTAGACCGCACGGCCACTGGGATCGGCTGGAGTGAAAGTAATTTTGATAAGATAATACAAGCAAAATGCACAGAAATATGCGTATAAATAATATTTTGAGTGTCCTTGTAGCTCCAAAACGTGAATGAAAATTGTTCAGAAGGCAATATGGAGAATATAGACGAGTAGAGACATCTGGCGGGCAACAGAGGTAACTAGTGGTAGGAGAGCAATAGCTCTACAGTTTGTGGATAAATGGTTCTTATTTCGTAGTTTAAAGAAAGATATTAACTGTGTGGGTTGTGTAGCGTTGAAATGAAAGGAATGACGTGAAAGATGGAGTATAAAGGGCGTGGAAGGGATCACATATTGTACCTTAATTTGTGCCTAGAAAAAAGAGAGAGGAGACTAAAAATAGAACTGGTCTTGTTGCTGAGAAATGAGCCGGCCACTTACTGAAAGCAGCGCCTTTATGCTTCTTGTATACGTAGAGGAAATTATTTGTTTGTTCATTATACGTATTAATAATAAGCAAAATATTCTCCAATCCTTTCTTCCGTCTTCAAGGTTCTATCAGGTGTTTGGTTTAAAATACTTGCGCAGAAATAAAGTGGCGTGCTTAACAAGTAGGAATAGAAAGAGTTTTAATAAAATGTGTTTGCAGTGGAAAAGCAGTAAGTATTACATAGTCTCAGTGTGTGTCTGTAGCCTTAGTTATCCAGCATGCAAAGCGCATGCGCCGTATTATATTGTCATATGTGGCCTGTCTGGCTGTACCATATTTTTCACATTATCTCATAAATGGTACGATTTTCGGAAAAAAGTTATTGAACATAAAATGTGTGTTTTGATTTTCTCTACAGCTTTCGTCTGAAACATTTCTCATTCTAAGAAGAATTCAGCGAGATATTATCATAAATGTACATAGGTCTTCATGTAAAGTACCGTTATTGTTGTCAGATATTAATCAAACATGCTTTTCTCGACAGATTTTTGGAAAAAAAATACTCAGATATCAAATTTCATGAAAATCCTGCCAGTGGGAGCCGAGTTGTTCCATACGGACGGACAGACATGACGAAGCTAATAATCGCATTTCGCAATTTTGCTAACGCGCCAAACATGACCAAAAATGTGCATATATTTTTTTGTAATTTAAATTATCGATATTATGTGCGAAACATTTGTGTGACTTTGAGGTGTGTGTATATCAGCAGCGTGTCACGTGCAGGTGTGACAGGTGATCGGTGCACGCTGCGGAGTTGCCCAGTTTAATCTGCAGGAATTTTGTAGGTTCGATTATGAACCGTATCCTCAGATATAAACTTCCAGATTTTATTGCAGATTATGAGTAATTATAAGAAGGCAAAGTTACTAGTTTGAGCCTGTTACGAATTTGTATTGATTTAGTTTCGTTAATATGAGTCTAGCTAAATTTATTATCAACTAATGATGCTCCTCTATATATGTCTGCTTATGAAATTAGATATAACAGATAGTCATATAATTAGATGCAGCGTGTATTTTTACTTAATTAGGCGTAGCAGATATTTTTTCGTATGGAGTTACATGTAACAGAAACTGAAGCACAAAGACTATTCTAAGCAGAGACTAATAGACGAATTAACAAGTTTGAGATTTAATAAATTTAAAATAAGGAACGGGCCTTTACGATATGACTCCGTGTCGTTGGGTAAGTGGTATAAGGGCTGAGTCCGAGGAGAATGACTACTTGACACCTGAAGATGAGGGCATTGCATTCTTTCGAAACGTCGACGACCACTCACCCAAAGACGCAGCGTCACGTGTCAAAGACGTCTATCCTTAGAAACAACGCTTTGAGAGCTTCAAATCTCAGGTACAAAATCTTTTGTCACTGCTAATGTAGGTAACCAAAGACATTTATTCTAACCTTGGACATCACTTTTAAATGTATTTTGTTTTAAATATACTAAAATTATAGATATGCAAAAAAATACTGGTGTAAACTCCTTGTAGGAACTTTGGGACTTTTGTTTTCTACGCTACGTTCTGACGTAGTGATTTACTGCAGTCTGGTACAAATTCGGTACACTGTTGTGTGCAAATTTTCCTAGAGGTATATACCAAGAGAAATGTTGGAAAATTCTGGTGGTAATTCTAAAAGCAGAAGTATAATACTTTCTTATGATCAGTTCCATATTTAAGACGAAAAGGTAAGGAGCAAAATAGTTTCACTAGTCTCATTTACTTAATTTAAATTTTATTTCATGTAAATATGTAAAAACAATCCCTCAGTGTTCACATGTATGGGACGAAATGCATTAGTGTTAAATCAACGATCGGGTGATGTTTTAGCACTGGGGTATATAAATAAATATTTTTGTTATTAAAACGTTAATTTTTTAGGGTCTTTGTAAAGCGTTTCCCACATGTTACTAATTACTATGTAGCTAATTAAATTTGCTGCTGCTCTGTACGTGACGTTCAATTTTTACACTAAGGTTTCACTTTGGTCTGTTTTCCAGTGACTGGCTGGCTGTTAAGAAGAAACTTACATAATGCATATTTCTTCCTTAATTTGTTTTAAGGAGCAAATGTGAAACTGAGGATGACCTGAGACATCGAAACATGTAGTGATATATAATAAATAGAATTTAGTTGTGTTTGGATAGATATTGATTTAATTTTTTTACTATTAACAACACAACGGGATGACATTCTTTAAAATAGATGCTTTTTAGTTGAACTCATAGACTTTTGGATTTTTTGCATCTTTCATTCATTCTGTAGTCTGTCTTACGACAGGTCCGTATCCTCTTCATTCTGTAGTCTGTTTACGACAGGTCCGTAGCCTCTTCATTCTGTAGTCTGTTTGACGACAGGTCCGTAGCCTCTTCATTCTGCAGTCTGTCTTACGACAGGTCCGTAGCCTCTTCATTCTGCAGTCTGTCTTACGACAGGTCCGTATCCCCTTCATTCTGTAGTCTGTCTTACGACAGGTCCGTGGCCTCTTCATTCTGTAGTCTGTCTTACGACAGGTCCGTAGCCTCTTCATTCTGTAGTCTGTTTGACGACAGGTCCGTATCCTCTTCATTCTGTATTCTGTCTTACGACAGGTCCGTAGCCTCTTCATTCTGTAGTCTGTCTTACGACAGGTCCGTAGCCTCTTCATTCTGTATTCTGTCTTACGACAGGTCCGTAGCCTCTTCATTCTGTAGTCTGTTTGACGACAGGTCCGTATCCTCTTCATTCTGTAGTCTGTCTTACGACAGGTCCGTAGCCTCTTCATTCTGTAGTCTGTCTTACGACAGGTCCGTAGCCTCTTCATTCTGTAGTCTGTCTTACGACAGGTCCGTAGCCTCTTCATTCTGTAGTCTGTTTGACGACAGGTCCGTATCCTCTTCATTCTGTAGTCTGTCTTACGACAGGTCGGTGGCGTCTTCATTCTGTAGTCTGTCTTACGACAGGTCCGTAGCCTCTTCATTCTGTAGTCTGTCTTACGACAGGTCCGTAGCCTCTTCATTCTGTAGTCTGTCTTACGACAGGTCCGTAGCCTCTTCATTCTGTAGTCTGTCTTACGACAGGTCCGTAGCCTCTTCATTCTGTAGTCTGTCTTACGACAGGTCCGTAGCCTCTTCATTCTGTAGTCTGTCTTACGACCGGTCCGTAGCCTCTTCATTCTGTAGTCTGTCTTACGACAGGTCCGTAGCCTCTTCATTCTGTAGTTTGTCTTACGACAGGTCCGTAGCCTCTTCATTCTGTAGTCCGTCTTACGACAGGTCCGTAGCCTCTTCACTCTGTAGTCTGTCTTACGACAGGTCCGTAGCCTCTTCCAGAGCGAGTTCTCCATTGAGTGCGATCTAGTGCTTCCTCTTTCAATTTCCAGTATCTTCTCTTTTCCTTAAGGTCATCCAGTAGCTGCTTACATCTTCTCCCTCATCTTCCCGTCATTTCTATCCATCATTCTACATCCCACGTATTGAAATATAACACACCACGCTTCGGGGACAGGTTCGGACCCCGTCTGCAGGCCATAGTCAAAACCCTATAGAACAGTAACACTGTGAGTTTCACTTTTAACGGGTAAAACACACGAATTTAAATTAGTGGCTATTATATAGATCTGTAATGGTAATTAATGTTATATATGTATATTATGTGAGTCATAGGTCTCTGCGACGGGCTGATCACTCGTCCAGAGGAGTCCTCCCGAGTGTGGTATGTCTGAGTGTGATTGAGGAATCTCATAGAGGGGGCCTAGGCCCACTAGGGCTGTGGAGCCATGTGAAAGAAAACATCTCATACGAAAAAGTTAGTAATGAAAATTTAATTCCTTAAAATTGACTGTAGAAGTAGGTATGCTTCATTTCACGGAGTTTTATAGAATTTAATTTTAAAAATATTCCTTATTTTAGCTTTTATTATAATGAGTTGACGAAACCAATCACAATCACTGATTTCAGCTGGCACATCCGTTGGATAAATATCGTATTTTTTTCAGGAATTGTGCTTTTTGGAATTTTGTGAATAAACGTGAAAATGAAGAGCATATTTCTGAAGACATCCTAGCATGAACATAGAAGTAATAAATACAAACGTAATTCCATTTATCATCAGTAACGAAGAAACTGTTATGTAAACTGACGTTTAATTGTTATTAAAATAAGCTTAGGTTCGCAATTAGGTGCAGCGTATTCTAACAGTAATTTCTGCACACAAAAATAAAATTTCACAGCGCATATCCGTGCTCTAGTGTTGGAGCTTTCACGTTCTGCCACTAGAATTCTCTACTAACAAGGCGCAACTGCTTCAAGAAACACTCGCTAGGTGTCACACCATGCTTCGCCAGAGGGTTCTTGAAGTATTGTTGATCAATAATCCTGTAGCAGCTCTTCAATGTAAACATTATAAAGGTTGGTATGCTTATGTAATTTTGTTATTTATAAATAAATATGTATTTATTGCACGAAGTAATAATACAGCGGACATCTTGATATGAGAGATTTTGTAATTCATGTAATATTGTCTGCTAGATTGTCGTTTGTTGGACGCATAGCATTGGAACAAATGTTAAGAGATTTAAATTGCAGATTGGTTAAGTACGTGTATGAGTATGGATGAAAATCCATTTGAAAGTAAAACCAAATGAATCCTGTTTGATACTACATTGATGCTTGGATTGTGAATGAAAATTATTATTTTTACCAATCATCTCTAAGTTTTATATGATAATACAGAAATGTGAAAATAAAATTAGGAAGCTCAAATTTGTCATCGTTCCGAGCACTGAAATGAAAACGAGATAAGATTTTAGAGACGTGAAAATTACTTTGGAAGTTTGGTAGGCGTCGCTATAAATATTGATACAGATATGGCTGAAGGATGTTTTTTGTTTATTGAAGGGCCCCGCAGCAGACGCTATGAACGCACCGTAGCCTTGAAGGGTTATTGTACAACCCTGTGATGGAAATGACGAGGTTTTTTCTGCTTTTTAATTTTAATGGAGCAACGATGGAATGAAATTGATATGGGAAAACCGAAGTACTGAGGGAAAACCTGTCCCAGTGCCACTTTGTCCACCACAAATCCCACATGGACCGACCCGGGATCGAACCCGGGCCTCCGCAGTGAGAGGCCAGCGACTAACCGCCTGAGCCATGGCAGAATGTATTTAATAATCTTATATTTTCTTTCTTCAAAGGTTAATTTTCATTAAACTTATTATATTTGGTGTACGGTACGAAGTTAATATATTTAGACGTTCAAGTGTTGTGGTCTGTTACACTGCGTCGTTCGCAAAATAGCAAACATAAAGTAGGAAATTATTTAAAGTTGAGACGCATCGTGATGTCACAGACGATGTGAGTGTTCAGGGACACCAATTTGAAAGACCCAATTATCGCAAAGTTTATGAAATTTTGTATATAGCCTATTAAAAGTTTAAAAAAGTAAAGTTGTCCCTGTCCACGCCTTGAAAACATATTGGGGGGGGGGGAGCAGAAGTGTAGCTCCATTGATTCTCAACCTCGTACCTGTTTCCACTTGCGTGGTTAGTCTCACGCCCGGCCGCTTTGCACCCTGGAAAGAACACCGGTTTTCGTTAAATAGGAGGCTAGTTGTGCCCCAGAGCCCGTCTGGACGTTTCGGAGAAGAGAAAAATCTCTTGCATCAGCTGAGATTTGAACCCGAATCGTCCATAGTGTAATCTGCGGACTGAGCTATCCCGGCTCAAAATATAGCCTAGTGTATAAAATGTTTTATTTATGACGTGTCAACCGGCTACATTGGCCATGTGATTGTGTATCTACTTATATAGGGTAAAGTGGCAAGGGCAGGCTGTTTGTTTTGTTTCGTCCGGCAAGTCCGGTGTTGGTATCGCTGTACAAGTTACTCGCTCCTAGCCTTCCGCTTGAAAATCTCACCGGTCAGAAACTAAAAAAATGATCTATACCATGTTCATAAATTCCACTGGCCAGAAACCAACAAAAGACCTATACCATACTTATAAATTCCACTGGCCAGAAACCAACAAAAGACCTGTACCATACTTATAAATTCCACTGGCCAGAAACCAACAAAAGACCTATACCATACTTATAAATTCCACTGGCCAGAAACCAACAAAAGGCCTGTACCATACTTATAAATTGCACTGGCCAGAAACCAACAAAAGACCTGTACCATACTTATAAATTCCACTGGCCAGAAACCAACAAAAGACCTATACCATACTTATAAATTCCACTGGCCAGAAACCAACAAAAGACCTATACCATACTTATAAATTCCACTGGCCAGAAACCAACAAAAAGCCTGTACCATACTTATAAATTCCACTGGCCAGAAACCAACAAAAGACCTATACCATACTTATAAATTTCACTGGCCAGAAACCAACAAAAGACCTATACCATACTTATAAATTGCACTGGCCAGAAACCAACAAAAGACCTATACCATACTTATAAATTCCACTGACCAGAAACCAACAAAAGACCTGTACCATACTTATAAATTGCACTGGCCAGAAACCAACAAAAGACGTATACCATACTTATAAATTCCACTGGCCAGAAACCAACAAAAGACCTATACCATACTTATAAATTCCACTGACCAGAAACCAACAAAAGACCTGTACCATACTTATAAATTGCACTGGCCAGAAACCAACAAAAGACGTATACCATACTTATAAATTCCACTGGCCAGAAACCAACAAAAGACCTATACCATACTTATAAATTCCACTGGCCAGAAACCAACAAAAGACCTGTACCATACTTATAAATTCCACTGGCCAGAAACCAACAAAAGACCTATACCATACTTATAAATTCCACGGCCAGAAACCAACAAAAGACCTATACCATCCTTATAAATTCCACTGGCCAGAAACCAAAAAAAGACCTATACCATACGTATAAATTTCACCGATAGGAAACTAACAAGTGACCTATACCATACTTATAAATTCCACTGGTCAGAAACCAACAAAAGACCTGTACCATACTTATAAATTCGACCAGTCAGTAACTAACAAATGACCTATACCATACTTATAAATTCCACTGGCCAGAAACCAACAAAAGACCTATACCATACTTATAAATTCCACTGGCCAGAAACCAACAAAAGACCTATACCATACTTATAAATTCCACTGGCCAGAAACCAACAAAAGACCTATACCATACTTATAAATTCCACTGGCCAGAAACCAACAAAAGACCTATACCATACTTATAAATTCCACTGGCCAGAAACCAACAAAAGACCTATACCATACTTATAAATTTCTCTGGCCAGAAACCAACAAAAGACCTATACCATACTAATAAATTCCACTGGCCAGAAACCAACAAAAGACCTATACCATACTTATAAATTCCACTGGCCAGAAACCAACAAAAGACCTATACCATACTTATAAATTTCTCTGGCCAGAAACCAACAAAAGACCTGTACCATACTTATAAATTCCACCAGTCAGTAACTAACAAATGACCTATACCATACTTATAAATTCCACTGGCCAGAAACCAACACAAGACCTATACCATACTAATAAATTGCACTGGCCAGAAACCAACAAAAGACCTATACCATACTTATAAATTCCACTGGCCAGAAACTAACAAATGACCTATACCATACATTATATATTCCACTGGCCAGGAACCATCAAAAGACCTATACCATACTTATAAATTCCACTGGCCAGAAACCAACAAAAGACCTATACCATACTAATAAATTCGACAGATCAGTAACTAACAATTGACTTATACCATACTTATAAATTTCACCGATAGGAAACTAACAAAGGACCTGTACCGCAGTTATCAAGTTCTCGAACCAAATTTGTTTGTCATAAAGATAATTTTGTTTAAAATTCAGAGCTTCTGAAATTTCAAAATTTAAATATCCAATTTAAGAAATCTGCTAGCAGTACAAGTTTCGAATTCCACCACTAAAAAAAAAACTTTTAACTCCTAGGCTAATGGTTTGAATACAGTAGAATCCCGATAGTTTGAGTCTCGCTTGTTCGAGTTTCTGTTCATTCCGAGCCTTTGCGCTGCAGCCAAGGTCGTTTCTATGCCGAGTGCAGAATTCGGTGGAATTGCGCGTGTCTGTGTGCACACGTGTCTTTACTGTACTTCCTTTTTTATCCTTTTTATTTGTGTCGTGTTATGTGTTCTGTGATTCACGTGTGCAGTGATTCACGTGTGCAGTGATTCACGTGCCGGAACAACGAATGCTGAAAGCAAGAGAGCATGTCTTGCTATTCGTGTAGTCTGGGCTTCTCGTTAATTCGAGGCTGCCTAGTTTCTCTTCACATAGACCTATCGAGGTTCTACTGTGTCAGGGGCGCACCCAAGGGGAGGGGGACCGCCAGGATGCAGCCCCCCCCCAAACCCCCAAAAATTGAAATAAAAAAAACAGATTTTGTGGATATTATATCAAAACTTCACGTTGTATTTACCGTGCATCTTTGTATAACTGATTATCATTCACCAACAAATGCACAAAGACAAGGTGCCTCCACACAACAACACTACAGATATCCGACAACAACAACATACCGGACCGCACTGCCAATAATTACGAATTTTATCGCAAAATGTAGGTTAATACTATCTTACTAGCAAATTTTAAAAATTTATTTTAATACTATAATACAATTTTACACAATTTTATACAATCTTATATTGGTCTATGTACAAACCAAATTGACCCCCCTGAAGATGGCAATGTAGATTGCCGAAATACGTATAGGGGAAATCCTTTAATAAAGTAATTAGTGAAAATTATCTTTGTGTATTTGTTGGTGAATGATAATCAATTATATCAAAAGTTTTACGTGAATTACCATTCAGCCGAAATCAGGCACTGAAGTCAGCTGATGACTAGTACATTAGAATTTTGAAAAATAAATTAATAAAATTTAAAAATAAGTAAAATAAAAACATAGGACACTGTGATTGAGTCACGGAACATGTAGTTATATTTGTATGTATATAAATGCAGTTGTAAACAGTGTTATGTTGTACTTACGACATGATTTTTATAGCAGTTTTTTTAAAATCAAGCATAAATTATATGTAGCCTCAGGGTCAGCAACCCCCCCACCCCCAAAGGAAAAAATTCTGGGTCCACATCTATACTGTATCTACTTAAACCGGAGTCTGATGGTCTTTGTATAGGAACGCCAGTAAATCGGTAGTCGGCTTAAGTCGAGGTGGGTGTGTGTGGCTTGTCTGAGAGTGTGGGAGGTCGCGTGGCACTGCGGGTCGCTAGACCCCACTCATATCTCACGTCTTATGTAAACAGTGGAGAGAATAACAGAGTGAATTGCTCGGTAAGCAAGAGGACCTCAAAATGAACCATCTACAGGTCGTTTGGTCCGCTGCAATTGCACGCAGACCCAGTGGCTTTTGAGACGGATTGTGTATGTGTCGTCCTTGCGCTAAAATGCCACCACATTCAATGCCTTCACTTATGTACATCCACCACTTATGTACATCCACCACTTATGTACATCCACCACTTATGTACATCCACCACTTATGTACATCCACCACTTATGTACATCCAAACCGTCAAAACTAAACTATTCAGATAATTCAGTTATAAAAAAAGGTAAAAATTGAAGGTAAAGTTTACCGTAGATCAGGCCATGAAGGCCCAGAGGAGAAGTGAAGTATAACTCTACTCTTTCTTTAACCTGGGCGCTAGATTAAGGTGGGTGGTCAACTCCACACCCCGGCCGCTTTACCCCAGTAAAAGACACCCGGTACCCATTGTACAGGAGGCTGAGTGGACACCAGAGCCGGTCTGAACGGTTTCTGAAAATCTCGCCCCCACCGGGATTCGATCTCTGGACCGCTCAGCAAGTAACGAGTCGCTATACCGACTACGCCATCCCGGCCCACATTTATTTATAAAAACAGTATTTTATAAAACAGGGGTGTCCAGCCAGATGAGCTTAGGGAACCGCGCTGTAGGAGGCAACGTAGGCAAGAGCCATGCATTAATAGAATAAATATTTTTTCGTCTCATTTCATGCCTTCATATTTCTGTCCATCAAATTACAGCAGGTTAGTTTCAGTCAGTTATGAGTCTCCTTTCTTTAGCAGGTCTTTTTAAAACGCCATTCACTGTCAGAGTCGTGTGCAAGTAAACTGCTGTTTTTACAGGCAACTTGCGCGAACCACGCAAGTGACACGTGTTGCCGCGTTTTGGCCACCCTGTTATAAGATACGTCACAGCCATATCGAACCTTACCTTGATCTGAGACTTTTAATTTTTGTATGTATTATAAAAGACGGAGAAAATGGCATATCAGGTTAAGACAAATCCTTTTATACATGTAAGATGAAGAGTAAATTGGTTACATGTTCCGGCTTAAATTAGAAGCCTTTATTTGACCAAATAAAGTACAGACGATCCCGTTTATAACGACATCGGTTTATACGACACCTCGTCTATAACGTCAGATATTCTGTGGTACCAATTAATTCCTCACTGTTAACCATAACCTTATACTACTCGGTTAAAACAACACTCGTTTATAACGACACAAAATATTCAGTCCCTTTCATGACGTTATAACCGAGTTCAACTGTATATAGAGAAAATAGACACAAAATAGTATTTATAAAGGAATGTTTTGAGATGCCAAATCCATTTAAATTATGTACATGCTTACATATAGTGAAACACTTTACAATTAACTTGTTTTAAGTGAAGGATTAAAAGGCCGTTTCATGATTTGCGTGTTGCATATTTAACGAATTCTCACGAGGGTGAAATGCAGTGGAGTTTCAATGGGAAGGCTGTTTTTTTTTAACGAGTCCCTAGATGTATATATAAGATTGCTTGTCACGAATACTGTCTCGAATGTAAGCACTTGAAGTCAAGTATTATTGCTTGAATTGGAAATACACTGAATGCAGTGAGCACACATTTATCTGTGAAGGCTGGAGTGAGGTTAGATTGGGAAGCTGAGACGAAACGAGAACTTGCATGATAAACGTTGAGAAGAAGAGGACCATTTTATGTACGTAAGTGCTTGTGTGGATGAGAGAGAGAGTGAGAGGAATGTCCTGATACCGAGAAAGAAGGTAGCAGATAGCAGTTCTCGAATACAAAATCGATTTCTCGATAACTTACGTACCTTACAACGCGGACATAAGAAGCCCCTCAGGTAACGTAAACTTCTGAACAAATGACATTCACCCAGTTTCCGCTGAACTGCTTTTTTAAATTCTCCGAATCGGGAAACGAAGGTTGTCTGATGTCATTGCAATGTTCAGTTGTCTGATGTCATTGCAATGTTCAGTTGTCTGATATTGCAATGTTCAGTTGTCTGATGTCATTGCAATGTTCAGTTGTCTGATGTCATTGCAATGTTCAGTTGTCTGTTGTCATTGCAATGTTCAGTTGTCTGATGTCATTGCAATGTTCAGTTGTCTGATGTCATTGCAATGTTCAGTTGTCTGTTATCATTGCAATGTTCAGTTGTCTGATGTCATTGCAATGTTCAGTTGTCTGATATTGCAATGTTCAGTTGTCTGATATTGCAATGTTCAGTTGTCTGTTGTCATTGCAATGTTCAGTTGTCTGATATTGCAATGTTCAGTTGTCTGTTGTCATTGCAATGTTCAGTTGTCTGTTGTCATTGCAATGTTCAGTTGTCTGATATTGCAATGTTCAGTTGTCTGATATTGCAATGTTCAGTTGTCTGTTGTCATTGCAATGTTCAGTTGTCTGATGTCATTGCAATGTTCAGTTGTCTGATGTCATTGCAATGTTCAGTTGTCTGTTATCATTGCAATGTTCAGTTGTCTGATGTCATTGCAATGTTCAGTTGTCTGATGTCATTGCAATGTTCAGTTGTCTGATGTCATTGCAATGTTCAGTTGTCTGTTATCATTGCAATGTTCAGTTGCCTGATATTGCAATGTTCAGTTGTCTGATGTCATTGCAATGTTCAGTTGTCTGTTGTCATTGCAATGTTCAGTTGTCTGATGTCATTGCAATGTTCAGTTGTCTGATGTCATTGCAATGTTCAGTTGTCTGTTATCATTGCAATGTTCAGTTGTCTGATGTCATTGCAATGTTCAGTTGTCTGATATCATTGCAATGTTCAGTTGTCTGATGTCATTGCAATGTTCAGTTGTCTGTTATCATTGCAATGTTCAGTTGTCTGATGTCATTGCAATGTTCAGTTGTCTGATGTCATTGCAATGTTCAGTTGTCTGTTATCATTGCAATGTTCAGTTGTCTGATGTCATTGCAATGTTCATTTGTCTGTTACCATTGCATTGCTCAGTTGTCTGATGTCATTGCAATGTTCAGTTGTCTGATGTCACTGCAATGTTCAGTTGTCTGTTGTCATTGCAATGTTCGGTTGTCTGATGTTATAGCAATGTTCAGTCGTCTGTTGTCGTTGCAATGTTCAGTTGTCTGATGTTATATCAATGTTCAGTTGTCTGTTGTCATTGCAATGTTCAGTTGTCTGATGTCATTGCAATGTTCAGTTGTCTGATGTCATTGCCCTGTTCAGTTGTCTGATGTCATTGCAATGTTCAGTTGTCTGGTGTCATTGCAATGTTCAGTTGTCTGTTGTCATTGCGATGTTCAGTTGTCTGATGTTATAGCAATAGTCGCTTTTCGCAATTTTGCGAACGCGCATAAAAGCAGCGACAGTTTCTTTATAAAGTACCAGTTTATTGGTTTTTATAACCGAGACAGAGTGTTTACTGCGCGGTACGGACTGGACGTTTAAATGTAATTCAGTTACTGTTGGTATGTATAGTAGTATTATGATAGAGTACTTGATACAGAAGTCCCGGTCATGGCACAGGTAGGCGATGTCAGTCTGCGTGGTAATTCAATCAGCGCCATAGAGGTCGCATTTCATAAGACTGCAGGGCATACGGGGCCAATGGGACGTCCCACTGGGCATAAAGGCTGGTGGTGACGGGAGTGGGGGTGGAGCGCGTCTGCTGCAGGTGGCGATGTCAGGATGATAGGACACTGGGAGGACAGAAACAGCAAATACTATTACAGCAGCGATTGAAGCACGCACATGCCAACAGCAACCACAACATTAACAACAGTGGTGGTGGTGGTGGTGCTGGTGATAGTGGTGGTGATAGTGGTGGTGATAGTAGTGGTGATCGTCATGGTGGTGGTGGTAATCGTCATGGTGGTGTTGGTGGTGATAGTGGTGGTGATCATGGTGGTGGTGGTAATCGTCAAGGTGGTGTTGGTGGTGATAGTGGTGGTGATCGTCATGGTGGTGGTGGTGTAGGTGGTGGTGATAGTCATGGTGGTGGTGGCGGTGATCGTCATGGTGGTTGTGATCGTCATGGTGGTGGTGGTGGTCGTCATGGTGGTGGTGTTGGTGGTGGTAATAGTGATGGTGATCGTCATGGTGGTAGTGGTGGTGATCGTCATGGTGGTGGTGGTAGTGGTGGTGATCGTCCTGGTGGTGGTGGTGGTTGTGATCGTGGTGGTGGTGATGGTGGTGGTGGTTTTGATCGTGGTGGTGGTTGTGATCGTGGTGGTGGTGGTAGTGATCGTCATGGTGGTAGTGGTGGTGGTGGTGGTGGTGGTGGTGGTGGTGGTGGTGGTGGTTACGACGATGACGCTGATAAATAAATCTGCTCTTAATTTCTTCACGCATGCAATTCTGATTTGTTATTGTCTTTCCAAAACATTTGAACTTTGCCAGATCTCGAAATGGCCTGTTTTCTAGCTATGTGCCGTGATTTTGTCTTGCATTGCCACAGCAAATAAATGTTGAAATATTTGTGTATCCTTAGATACGATAATATTGAAATGGATCTTAAACGTTTATGGTGGAAGTACGTGGACTGGATTGATCTGGCTCAGGATAGGAACAGGTTTCGGGCGCTTGTGAACACGGTAATGAAACTTCGGGTTCCGTAAAGTGCGGGAAATTTCTTGAGTAGCTGGGAAATGTTACCTTTTGAAGAAGGACTGTGTTTCATGGAGCTAGCTAGCTAGTTAGTTAGTTAGTTAATTAATTAGTTCGGTAGGTAGGTAGAATCGAGTTACTAGCACGTCTTCTGTATCGATCCTAAAGACAGAGCTTGCTGTAGACTCATAGATATATGCGCTATGTTTGTGGTTACTATGTTCTGTAATCTGCCAGTTTTACCGTCAGGTTTACGGTGCCTGTAACAAGTAGCGAAGTGTTTTGTTTAGTTCGACTGAGGTTCATCGCTAGAACACTCGCAAACCTTATCAGAACGACATCTCAGAATTTTACATCCGCACTTTAAAGAGGAAATATCCTTTTAGGATTGAAGACTTCAGCGTACGGTGAATTTCGACGTGTTAAAATTTCGCTCTCTTATAAAAACAAAGAGGTGTTGAGTTGCAGGTGAATTTAAGTTTTACTTTCACAGTGAACACCCTGTGTTGTCTGGATTATGTGATACAGCTTGAGAAACGACGTAACTGCAATTGGTGTTATTGTTTATAATTGAGGGCGTTGAGGCTTTGGGGGGGGGGGGAGGTGGTTGTTCCACGCGTGGCAAATTACGAACCGCGTGCTCACAGCTTGTATTATTAGTTTTTGAAGAGAAACACAAAGCTGTACTTTGGATTGTAATGTTAGCGTTTTTGGTGAGCCACATGTAGATGTTGTAAGTTAAAATTAAGGCAAAGCCGACTAATCATTTCATACTTACTTCATTATCGTTGAGGGTATAGTAACCGGGCTACGGTCTAGACCAGCGGTCGCCAACCGGTGGTCCGCGGACCACTGATGGTCCGGAGAAAATTTTGGTGGTCCGTGGAGAAATTTGGACATTATTTGCAATTTTTGTGTTTATTATACTGTTTCTTTATAATATTCTGATTCGTCTTCTTGTCACCGACACAGGATCGCTGACAATTTTCGCCTTATTACGTTGAATCAAATTTCATATTAATAAAATGTAACTTTTATGATCATTATTTTATAAATGTTTGTACCTTTTTAAAAAAAATTCATGTTAGTGGTCCGCGGGATTCAAAATTGTGAGTTTAGTGGTCCGTGAGGTCCGAATGGTTGGCGACCGCTGGTCTAGACGACCTAGAAAGCATCGTTCGATTCCCGGTAGGTGCAAGAGATTTCTCTTCTCCAAAACTTCCAGACCAGCTCCGGGGACTTCCCAGCTTCACATTCAGTGCGAATCTGGGATATTCCATACCGTACATGACGGTACCGTACGGTAACCAGTCATCTCTTAAGGCTGAAGTTAAGAATGAGTGGCGCTGTACATCCACTTCACCATGTGCCTTCGTGGCTTGCACAGGGGTACCACCATAACATGCGGATTGTTATAGCGGTTATATAGTGTCTGTATTTTATCTGACCAACATCGTTTGTCATTTCCTGCCGTTATTCTGACCCGCGTGTGGGCGGACCACTGTAGGGGCTACGATTTATAACGATAAGCCTGCCGACAGGAAGTGACAAATGATACTGGTCAGATAAAATAATGTCTCAGTATTTGCCTGACTTTTAGTCAAAGTAGGACTGTGGTTACATTATCGGGCAACGAGGCTGCTTTGCACACGATAGTGCTTCGTGTCTACAGTAGAGGGCAGCGCTGAGCAATCTTTTTGATATAAGTAGTACTCGGGCAGTGTGGACACTAAGTTCGCTATAGGTTCACCTCGGGACGCGATTTAATAGAAACGTGGATCTGAAGTCGGCTGTCCACCGTGCATTCGCCTTAAGAGACTTTTCCAAACATAATTAAGTTTATGGCCACATTTCTTGGCCACTCCGTTCGCCCGATCTGTCGCCTTGTGATTTATTTTTATGGGACTGTTTGAATAGAAGAGTGTTTGAGATACGTCCGGCGGACTTACACAGTCTCAAACTAAGAATTTCTGAAGAAAAAGTGTCATATGACCTGTAATGTCTGCGTAATGTTGTGTCATGAACTGAGTTCATCAGTGCGTCAGTCTTGATGTACGACGTCTGACTGTGTTGTATGTAAGAGTAACGGCGGCCGTGCCATGGCTCAGGCGGTCAGTCGCTGGCCTCTCACCGCGGAGGCCCAGCTTCGATCCCGGGCCAGTCTATGTGGGATTTGTGGTGGACAAAGTGGCACTGGTATAGGTTTTTCCCCCCCGAGTACTTCGGTTTTAACCCTGTCAATTTCATTCCACAGTGCGCCATTACAAGGAAAAACGAAAGAAACCTAATCATCTTCATCACAGGGTTGCACAATAAGCCTCAAGGCTGCGGTGCGTCCGTGGCATCTGCTGCGGGGCCCTTCCCCCACCCCCCAAAAAAAGAGTAACTTCGCTGCAAATTTCGTCAATAATGGCAAACATTTGTCTTTCATTTCACGCAATTTAAATGAATTTTAATAAACTGTCTTCTACTAGTGTGTCTAGCAATGCTGTATGAAAACTGCCCCATCTTGTACAAGGTAATACTGATATAGTCTTGAAATACCCAAAGTCGAGGCCTTTACATTCTGTCCCATTCATTCCATACGCCCAACCAATTTAATGGCTGTGTGCTCTGCATCGCAAGAACACACACTGCCTCAGCACTGATCTGCACACTGAAGGATGAATGCCTAGACCACACGACTGTAAAACTGCAGGGTCAGCGTCTGGTTAGAGGCTTCTCCGAACCTTTACTGTGATTTGTGTTGATTCAACTTCTAGGAACTGTATTACGGTAACCTGTTTACTGCGACCGCGGGTCTTGGGATGGAAGAACTGCAACTGTATTTATGCTACAAAATGCGTTAGACCATGCGTGACGTCAGGCTTCCGCCACGATGTTGATGATATCTGCGCTCTGCTGGGATATTACGTAGCGTCCAGTGGTAGTTCTATACCGACGTTTCGGTACCTTGTGCATTACGCAGTGTTGATTGGTAGTTTTGTACCGACGCTTCGGGACCTTGTGTATTACGCAGCGTCGAGTGGTAGTTCTGTACCGACTTTTCGGTACCTTGTGCATTACGCAGTGTTGATTGGTAGTTTTGTACCGACGTTTCGGGACCTTGTGTATTACGGAGCGTCGAGTGGTATTTCTGTACCGACGTTTCGGGACCTTGTGTATTACGCAGCGTCGAGTGGTAGTTCTGTACCGACTTTTCGGTACCTTGTGCATTACGCAGTGTTGATTGGTAGTTTTGTACCGACGTTTCGGGACCTTGTGTATTACGGAGCGTCGAGTGGTAGTTCTGTACCGACGTTTCGGGACAATCTTGTACCAAAACGTCGGTACAAAACTACTACTCAACGCTGCGTAATATCCCAGAAGAGTGCAGATCTCATCTACTTTACAGCGTGAACAACGGAAAGAAATCGGTGTTCCAAAAAACTGGTGTTCTTGTGCTGATACAAAATACAAGGGCAGAGTACAAGTGTGTCTTGTAACTAGGTAGACACCTCTGTGTAGAGTGCTAGACTTGAGGCTCTCACAGCTGTGTTGACTGCTAATGGTTACCGACGTTTCGACAGAACGTAATGCCTTCCTCTACGAAGGCACCACCAATCAGATGGACCCCCACCCGTCTCCTAAGTCTCCCTCACTCATATGCTACACACATCTTATTGCGCTGCGGCCCTTATTGGACAGCTTCTCCCTCAAGATCAAGTCGTTATGCCTCGAGATGTCCGTAACTGTTGTCCTTTCTACATGGTGTACCGTGCCAACACTTGAGTCTTTATGTCTGTGTACAGTTCCTTAAACCTTTTAGTGCACTCTACCTTAACACACTGCGTCTTTATGTCTGTGTACAGTTCCGTAAACCTTTTAGTGCACTCTACCTTAACACACTGCGTCTTTATGTCTGTGTACAGTTCCTTAAACCTTTTAGTGCACTCTACCTTAACACACTGCGTCTTTATGTCTGTGTACAGTTCCTTAAACCTTTTAGTGCACTCTACCTTAACACACTTGAGTCTTTATGTCTGTGTACAGTTCCTTAAACTTTTAGTGCACTCTACCTTAACACACATTGAGTCTTTATGTCTGTGTACAGTCTTCCTCACTCTACCTTAACACATCTCTTTAGCTGGTACTTCCTTAAACCTTATCACCTACAAGCATGTCTTTATGTCTGTGTACAGTTCCTTAAACCTTTTAGTGCACTCTACCTTAACACACTGAGTCTTTATGTCTGTGTACAGTTCCTTAAACCTTTTAGTGCACTCTACCTTAACACACTTGTCTTTATGTCTGTGTACAGTTCCTTAACCTTTAGTGCACTTACCTAACACACTTGAGTCTTTATGTCTGTGTACAGTTCCTTAAACCTTTTAGTGCACTCTACCTTAACACACTGCGTCTTTATGTCTGTGTACAGTTCCTTAAACCTTTTAGTGCACTTACCTTAACACACTTTAGTCTTTATGTCTGTGTACAGTTCCTTAAACCTTTTAGTGCACTCTACCTTAACACACTTGAGTCTTTATGTCTGTGTACAGTTCCTTAAACCTTTTAGTGCACTCTACCTTAACACACTTGAGTCTTTATGTCTGTGTACAGTTCCTTAAACCTTTTAGTGCACTCTACCTTAACACACTTGGTCTTTATGTCTGTGTACAGTTCCTTAAACCTTTTAGTGCACTCTACCTTAACACACTGCGTCTTTATGTCTGTGTACAGTTCCTTAAACCTTTTAGTGCACTCTACCTTAACACACTTGGTCTTTATGTCTGTGTACAGTTCCTTAAACCTTTTAGTGCACTCTACCTTAACACACTTGAGTCTTTATGTCTGTGTACAGTTCCTTAAACCTTTTAGTGCACTCTACCTTAACACACTTGCGTCTTTATGTCTGTGTACAGTTCCTTAAACCTTTTAGTGCACTGTACCTTAACACACTGAGTCTTTATGTCTGTGTACAGTTCCTTAAACCTTTTAGTGCACTGTACCTTAACACACTTGAGTCTTTATGTCTGTGTACAGTTCCTTAAACCTTTTAGTGCACTCTACCTTAACACACTTGGTCTTTATGTCTGTGTACAGTTCCTTAAACCTTTTAGTGCACTTACCTTAACACACTGAGTCTTTATGTCTGTGTACAGTTCCTTAAACCTTTTAGTGCACTCTACCTTAACACACTTGAGTCTTTATGTCTGTGTACAGTTCCTTAAACCTTTTAGTGCACTCTACCTTAACACACTTGAGTCTTTATGTCTGTGTACAGTTCCTTAAACCTTTTAGTGCACTCTACCTTAACACACTGAGTCTTTATGTCTGTGTACAGTTCCTTAAACCTTTTAGTGCACTCTACCTTAACACACTTGAGTCTTTATGTCTGTGTACAGTTCCTTAAACCTTTTAGTGCACTCTACCTTAACACACTTGAGTCTTTATGTCTGTGTACAGTTCCTTAAACCTTTTAGTGCACTGTACCTTAACACACTTGAGTCTTTATGTCTGTGTACAGTTCCCTTTACACCTATTAATGCACTGCTCAACCTTACACACACACACTTGAGTCTTTATGTCTGTGTACAGTTCCTTAAACCTTTTAGTGCACTCTACCTTAACACACTGCGTCTTTATGTCTGTGTACAGTTCCTTAAACCTTTTAGTGCACTCTACCTTAACACACTTGAGTCTTTATGTCTGTGTACAGTTCCTTAAACCTTTTAGTGCACTCTACCTTAACACACTGCGTCTTTATGTCTGTGTACAGTTCCTTAAACCTTTTAGTGCACTCTACCTTAACACACTGCGTCTTTATGTCTGTGTACAGTTCCTTAAAACTTTTAGTGCACTCTACCTTAACACACTGCGTCTTTATGTCTGTGTACAGTTCCTTAAACCTTTTAGTGCACTGTACCTTAACACACTGCGTCTTTATGTCTGTGTACAGTTCCTTAAACCTTTTAGTGCACTCTACCTTAACACACTGCGTCTTTTCTTCAACATAGTGTGGGCTGGGATAGCGCAGTCGATACAGCGACTCGCCTCGGGCTGTACAGTCCGGGGATTGAATCCTAGTGGGGGCGAGATTTCTCACATCGTCCCTGAAGTCCACCCAGCCTCCTGTACAATGGGTACCGGGTCTCTTTCCCGGGGGTAAAGTTTCCGGGGCGTGGTGTTGACCAACCACCCCCATCTAGCGCCGAAGTTAAAGAAAGAGTAGAGCTATACCTCCACTCCCCCTCTGGGTCTTCATTGCCTGTTCTAGGGAGAACTTTACCTTTTTTCTTCAACATAATTAACGATACGTAGTAGACTAGAAGGATATTTAGACTGTCGTGAAGATGGAGGCAGTAAGTTCCTTCGAAACGTTGGAACTTATAACCCATTCTACACGGTATCATATTCCAGATGACTGGAATATAGAAGACCACTTGAATAACCCTGAAGATGGAGGCAGGAAACTCCTATGAAACGTCAGTATCTCTATGTAAATCTACACGGTGTAATTCCCGAGAAGAGTGGAATATAAAAAAGGATTTATAACACCCTGAAGATGGAGGGAGGTATCTACTGCGAAACGCTGGTACCGATAACCCTGTTTGCACGGCATCATATTCCAGTAGACTAAACTCTGAATCAGCACCGCTGTGAGAACCTAAGATGGTCTGTGCGTGTTCCGTGTATTGAAGAATGGCATTGCACAGTGCTGTTGGATAGGGTAGTAGAGGTTCTACACAGGTAAGCTGTTGGGACAGTACAAAGCAGCGCACTGAAATAATGCAGCATAATGTTACGAAATTGGCGATGAATTAGAGAGGAGAGAGTGTCTGGGGCGTGTGTTGCCTTGGGCTGGGAACCGGCAGACTGCGTGAAGCGAAATCGATACATGCTGGGTACAACCTTGAGTGGAGTTTGGTGGGCGCTGGAGGAAGGTTTACGGGTACTTGAGGACCTATACTAGGAGCCACTTAACGCTAAAAGCAAACGGGATAGAAATTACATATTTGTCCGTGTCAACAGTTACTGATCTGAGGATTCAAGTCACTGAGTGGTTTCCGACGTTTAGAAGGAACCTCTTCATTCTCAAGGGTAAAGTGGAACAAGAAGAATTCATGTTGGGCCACCCAGATGGTCGGATTTCTTAATTACATCTCTGTGAAAACCTGTAAAGTGCTGATCTCTCTTATTTCGCACTTCGTTTCGTCTTAACATTTTCAAGCTGTTCTGTTGCTTCAGTTACTGTACTTTAGGCATCATCGTGAGGAGATTTACTGACAGTGATCTTTAGTTTTTCAACCAACAAATGTCCATTTGGCATAGTGCCAAATGTGCCAAAAAGCAGTGAAGTGTACTTAACAAGGTGCCCCTGATGATGGCCGAGTTACGGCCGAAACATGTGTAGGGTGTTAGTTAGTTACTTCCTGTCGCTCCTTGCGGAGCATATGGCCTTCTTTCAGAGGTTTCTTGGTCTGGAAGTGTGCATTCTGTAGTGAGTGACCAGTCCACTGACTGCACAAGTTCTGTTCATCCTGATATGACTGCCAGAGCCATCTAGCAGTCAATCAGGAGACTTGGTTGAGAAATGGCCGCTGAATTTTGCTTACGAAACATTTCTATTCATGCCCGTAAGGTTCTTTTACATGCCGTAAATCTACGACATGGGACCGACGGCTTTACTTCCCCTCCGAAGGAAGTGGTTCTCCGGATTTTTATCACCCTTAAAAATCCATCGCCCTCGGTCGGGATCGAACCCGCGAACCTTGGGTCCAGTGGCGAGCACGCTAACCACTAGTCCACCGAGGGCGACATATGTAGGGTGTAGTGACCAAAAATTACGAAAATAAAAAGTGCATTTTTTTGTTGAAACACTAAAGATTATTGTCAGTAATTGGTTGTTTACTTAAATCGTAGAAGTTCGAAATCCAGTACAAACAAAACCGCTGAATGTTGTTTAGCGAAGTAATCGCTTTTTACATACAATACATATTCCGTGCAATAGACGTATTAACTTAAATTTCATTATTTTGGTGTTGAATTATGTTACCATAAGAAGTTATATGATTATGTCATCTTATATATATATATATATATATATATATATATATATATATAACTAACTCCATGGACCAGAGTCCTTCTTGAGAAGCTAACAGTTCGTCAGCTAGTCAAGAAATCCCCCGCGTTTTATGGAACCCGAAGGTTCATTACCGCACTGACAAGAGCCCGCTTATATATATATATATATATATATATATATATATATATGTAAAATGGCTTCATTCTGTTGTAAATCAAACATGTTTTAGGTGTAGTAAAGCGTGCTTAAGCAACAAAGTTTCTGACTTTTGTATAGAACGTTTCCAGTTCGAATCATCGAATCACTGATGGAACACTGTCTGTCCTGACTCAAGGCTTTCGTGATTTTACCCAGGCAATTCAGAAGAATACCTGGATACTACTGCTGCTTATTTTCACACCTTTCCAGTTCACGTTTGACTGTCCAGTCACTGACAACTGTACAGTGCAAGTTAATGGGAGCTTCGTTGAACAAACAACAAACGCTGTTGAATACAGTTCAGTTCCTCTTTACTGAAGTGCTAAATAAACAGTTTAGTGGCCACTAAGAGAATCAGCACAAACAAGCTTCCAAAAACAATGATGGTGGAAAAATGACACTCTGACATAGTTTGAAAACAAAGATAAAGCAACAGACACAAAAACGTACTTGCAAATGAAGGCAGAGGAACAACGACACAACGGCATCTATAAAGGGGCAATGACACAGTGATGATGACGAAAACAGTAATGACACAGTGATGATGACGATAACAGTAATGACACATTGATGATGACGATAACAGTAATGACACATTGATGATGACGATAACAGTAATGACACAGTGATGATGACGATAACAGTAATGACACAGTGATGATGACGATAACAGTAATGACACAGTGATGATGACGATAACAGTAATGACACAGTGATGATGACGATAACAGTAATGACACAGTGATGATGACGATAACAGTCATGAACGAACCATGCAGTCAATTTCCCTTCTGCTGCAAACAGCAAAATTGTACACACGGCCTGTTTAGAAGCTTCCGAAACGTCAGAGACAGCTGACCGTACAAATTCCACCAACAAGTAGAATACAGTCGAACCCGGTTATAACGACATCGGTTTGTAGGACACCTCGTATATAGCGTCAGATATTTTGTGTTACCTGTTAATTCCTCACTGTTAACCATAAAAATTATACTACTCGGTTATAACGACACTCGTTTATAACGACACAAAGTATTCAGTCCTCTTCATGACGGTGGGACGAAATAGCTCAGTCGGTATAGCGACTCGCTACGGGCTGGACGGTCCGGGGATCGAATCCCGGTGGGGGTGAGATTTTCCGCACCCGTCCAGACCGGCCATGGGGCCCACCCAGCCTCCTATACAATGGGTACCGGGTCTCTTTTCCGGGAGGTAAAGCGGCCGGGACGTGGAGTTGACCACCCACCCTCAGATATTGCTAGGATTAAAGAAAGAGTAGAGCTATACCTCTACTCCCCCTCTGGGCCTTCATGGCCCGTTCTAGGGTGAGCTTTACCTTTACCTTTTCATGACGTTATAACCGAGTTCGACTCTATATTGTGTACAAGGAATGTGACACCAGGGACATGCAGACGTAAGCGTCACGCTTTATGGTTGAGGTCATGTATATGGGGGTCAATTGTACGCAGCAAGAATGCGTGTGTAATTGCCTTAATGTGTGAGGATGTACAGAGGGATTGGAAGATGGTGTTTATGTTTATTATAAATAGATTTGCCATAGAATAATTATGGCGCCGTAATAACTCACACAGAAGCTTCCTATATGCGTGTTTTGTATGAACATTTTATCTTTTTCTTACAGCCTCATGATGTATTGTTTATAAAGCCGAAACATGTGGCTGTTGTTTAGAAAACACATATTGTGTCCGACTGTCACGTGTATTCGTTTCTTGCATATCAATAGAGTAGGCCCTCGATTTAACGGACTAATTGGGGGGAAAGGTGTGTCCGCTATTGCCGAAAGTCCGTTAAATCAAATGTATTTTAAAAACATATTAATAACGAATTTACAATGTACAGGGTGTATTAAAATGTTATTATAATGTCTAAGTATCAATAAAATATTATTATAATGTACATTCAGTAATTTATACACGTCACTAAAACATCTGATAAAATATAAACATATATTTAAAGACAGGAACCAAACTTTATTTTAACTAAACACGTCAAATTTTTTTGTCCGTTAAATCCGAAGTCCGTTAAATTCGAGGGTCCGTTTAATTGAGGGCCTACTGTACTGTGTGATGAACGTCAGAAAGTATTACGCTATCCAGACATACGCGGGCAATCAGCGGTTTGGATAGAATTGCCCTGAAGACAGGCCGTGAAATTTACCCTGAAGTTAGATCTCTGTCCTTAATTATCCTCTTAACTTCGAGGGTTAAGTGTCGCACTGGGATCGCTTGGTGTATCGTGTTTCAGAGATCGTGTAAGTACCAATATTCTGGTAATTTCATCACACGCCCTAGATCACCAGCAGTGATTGTACGAAGAACTGGGTAACCTTGGTGATGTCAAAACGGATCGCAGGATTCGCTTGTCACCGCCTCTCTAGGAGCATGCCACACCCTTATCTAGACCTAGCTCAATGCAGCTCTTCTGGCAGGCGGGTGACCAGGCGTTCTGCACTGCTTTCAACCCCACCAACCCAGTCTTCCACCCACCTCAATTCATCAATAATATTTCCTCTCAGCTGAGGGGTGTCAAAGGATTTCATCAACGGCGGATTTCGGTTGTCACTCTTTAAGACCGTATAGGTGATTATATTAAATTTGGTGTATTTTCGTCTTGAGTCACAGCACGTGCTCGAATGAGGCTTAATAGATACGACGGCTGTGTACGACTGAAGCCTGCTTATTGTACATGTAATATGTAATATGTAACGTGATTTACATGTGTATTATATCGGTCATGAATGGCGCACAATGACATTTTGGTTTTGAAGAAGATTTTTTTAAGAATTTTCATTTGGAATTACAACGGTAGTTATGCTACTAATACGACCAAAAGTTTTGTGGTTTTTTTTAGACCAGTGGTATTCAAACTGTGGTACGCGTACCCCGGGGATACGCGAAGACATCTTAGGGGGTACGTAAAATAAAAAAAAAACATAAATATATGATAAACACTGAATAATCAGGGCCAGATTTAGGGTTAGCCACAAGAGACCGGATGTAAGGACATGCGATTTGGGAGCGCCATTCTCTCTCTCTCTCTCTCTCCTTTATGCGATTCTTATCTGGGCGGCTAGTTTCATTTTATTCCACATATTGCATATAATTTTGCTTTGCTAAAATACCTTTGTTCCTTTATTAATGTTTATACGATAGACAATAATATATTTGTTATTTAATAGCTTGACTCTCCTTTTTGTCATTTAAAACTTATTATTTAATACATTATTTTGGATGTAATTTATTTAACTTATTTTAGATGTAGATTATAGACTGTGTATAACTTGAATTATGCACCAACAACTTTGGGGGTACAAAGTTGAAGAGAAATTATATGTGGGGGTACGCGAACAAAAAAGGTTGAGTACCGCTGGTTTAGACAACATGTGATTCTAAATGTTATTCAGTTATGTGTGAACTGTAGAGAAGATAAGTTAGGAAATTTTATGCTGTTCACACCGTGCATTTTCATTTGATCACACATTTCTTAAACCAACAAAATGCACACTTATTATTTATTATATAATATAACTTCTTTTTACAATAAAAGCAGTCCAACATGTTTCGGTTCCCTATTTTGGAACCATCATCAGGGACCCGTATTGTGAGTTACACAAAATCACAAAACAAGTGACGGTACGTATTACAAGTTCAAGATGTAAAATGTGAATTTTCATAGTTGTTATTTGTGGGTCCACTGAAAGTTAAAGTTAGAAAGTTTAAGCGATTTTATTGTAAATAAAAGTTATATTGTATAATAAATAAGTGTGCATTTGTTGGTTTAAGAAAAGTGTGATCAAGTTAGGAAATGTCTGCAGGGCGTAACGTATCAGCCGTGTGGTCTCTGTTATTGTCCCTAGATGTTAAATTCGTGAACACTTTCCGTAAAAACACAGTGTTTTAACCTTGATTTCAGGCTTCCGCCGCGATGTTGATGTAATCTGTGGTATTTTGGGTAATTACACGGCGTCGTGTGGTAATTATTTACCGACGTTTCGGGACAACGTGTCGGTCCCATCTTCATGGGTCAAGATTCCGAGATGGAAAGAAAGCTTGTGACAAGGAAACTTGGCAGCAAGGCGGGGTAGGGAGCTGTGCGTTCTGTCGCAGTAAAACATATTGTGACCTTGCATCCAAATCCCCTACCCCCCATCCCTCTCATCATATTGGCCATTGTCACAACGCACAGCTCCCCTACCCCGCCTTGCTGCCAAGTTTCCTTGTCACAAGCTTTCTTTCCATCTCGGAATCTTGACCCATGAAGATGGGACCGACACGTTGTCCCGAAACGTCGGTAAATAATTACCACACGACGCCGTGTAATTACCCAAAAGACCACAGATTACACAGTGTTTTAACACAGACTGTAAGGTATCTCGGTATCTTAGCAACAGATTTACAATCAATCATTATCGAGATGTTGTAAAAGAAGAGATGTCTAATAGACATATCTTAGACACTGATACCCGACATTTTTAATCGATCGTGCTCTATGGGTGATGCTCAACTATTTCTTCATACAGAGTTCTCAGCTGACACAGAAACACAGCCTATCTAAATTGCAAACACTGTTGATGCTGAGCTGTTACTTCAGCCTCAATTCTTACTTCACAGAGACCACAGACTGTTTCAAAAATAAAATTTTCTAGGGTCTCAGTGCGTACCTCAGAAATATCACTGACTAAATACGAAGACCCACTATAACGACAGATCATATACGCACCCGTAAAAGGGTTTCGTTTAAAGTGTCGCTTATATTTGTCTGAAAACAGTAATGTGTCGACAAATTTTAGTAAACATGCGAAATATAAAATGTCACTAAAAGTCGTTTTTTTTTGGGGGGGGGGGGGTCGTCTTGATACATGCGGACGGACGGACATACAGACAGCCGTGACATAGTCCGTTCTGTAGAGTGAGATCGCCTAATGTGAATGAAACAGTGTTTTAAATCAGGTGTAATATTTTTCGGAAGCCCCAGACCCCACGTAGTGGGAGGGATGCCTTGGGGTCTGAGGGGCCCCAAACGCATAGAAAAGTAAAATTTTTTGTGCGTTCTTTCCGACAATAATTACAGGAAGGGGGGGGGGACCTACCGTGAGATTACGCTGATAATTTTCTTTCATAACTGAAACGTTCCTTCTCTCTTAGTCTGACCTCTTCTACCTGCTCATTGTAGGTGTAGAGGGTTATTGTTGCATCTGATCATATTCAATGACACACACATTCGGTGAAACTCCTCTGGACGAGGGATCGGCTCGTCGCAGAGACCTCTACCTGTACAACACACAACATTCACAAGAGACAGATATCCATGCCACCGCTGGGATTCGAACCCGCAATCCCAGTAAGTGAGAGGCGCAGACCTACACCTTAGGCCGCGCGGCCACTGCGATCGGCACAACTGTAATGTTTAACCCGAAGTGTCAATTTCCCCAGTCTGTTAACAAAGGCACTAAACTGTAAATCTGACCAGAGTGGGATTGCTTGGCGACACAGCGATACAGCGATACAGCCTTAGAGATCTCAGTTTCTGTAGCGTGATTTCCGTGCAGAACAAGTTACATTGACGACTAAACACGACGTCAGATTTTTTAATATTATCACAGGTTCATAATAATATACTTACAAACATCCGTTTCCTACATGTTTCGAACCCTTTCGGTCCATCATCAGGGAAAATGTCAGACGTTATTATATAAAACAATTACATGATAATGCTTGGTCTGTTGTATATGTAGATCTGCTGGTAATGTTCGTGTGGTGATCTGTTATACTGGAAGCGGTGGATAAAGGCAGCGTGTGGATGGCATGGAGGTGTTCACGGTACTGGAATTATAATGCACAGTATGGAAAATATAAAAAAAAAGACGTCCGAAGTTAGAACGCCATGAAAGTAGACCAACACATTTTGCCTGTTACGTAGGTGTAGTTCGCAGTAGTTTGACAGTTGAATGGGCTTGAACGTAACTGTCAACAAATACTGTTGTGTGTGTGTGTGTTGTGTGTGTACGTGGGTGCGTGCGCGAAGGCTGATGTGGTGCCTTTGCTTCATTTTGAAGAGTTTTGCAGTAGCGGGTTTAGATTAAACCCCTGCCTACGTAATTCGTGTTTCTACCGGACAGTTATGTAACAGTTGTGCGATAGTACAACTTGTGTGTGTGTTTCTCTGTGTTCCTGTCCCGTCAGACACATCTGTCGGCTGTCCGCCACTACGCTATACGCTACATAATAGCGGCTTACGACAGCTCTCCCCCGTCAACCCCCCCCCCCCCCCCCCGGTAACTTCAACACAACACTGTTCAGATAACGTAGACCAGCTCTTTTGTGATTCCTAACCCTTTGAGGCATGAAACAATGTGAAAATACAGGGTCGTTATTTTATCTGACAAGTATCGTCTGTCAACAGCGCTACTCTTACGCCTTTGGGCGGTCGCCTGAGTGGGGTAGGTTAATACGATAAAGCATCTGACAGGAAGCGGAAACCGATAAAGGTCAAATAAAATAATGACACTTTACTTTTCTGCTTTTTCTTCCCTCTTGCCCACAAGAAGCTTTTTTTTAAGGTTCCCAGGTTTCAACCACTTGTCCTTTTGATAAGGTTTCAAGCATAACATCTATCTGTATGATATTTAAAATCGGCGGCAGCGCAGTCTAAGGCGTGGGTCTGTGACCGTTCACTTGCTGGGATTGCGGGTTCGAATCCCGCCGGAGGCATGGATGTCTGTCTCTTGTGAATGTTGTGTGTTGTCAGGTAGAGGTCTCTGCGACGGGCTGATCCCTCATCCAGAGGAATCCTACCGTGTGTGTGTGTGAGTGTCACTGAGTGTGGTCAGGTGCAACAGTAACCCTCTACACCTACAATGAGTAGGTAGAAGAGGTCAGACTAAGGGAGAAAGAGAGTATACGAAAATACTAAGGAAGGAAGGAAGAAATTTAAAATGACGTTTCTATCTCCGACTTCACACTCCGTCTCCATTACAATTTAAGTATTTAAGGGACTTGAGAGAAATAGTAGCTGTTGTTCTGAAAACCATAAAGACATATATATAATTTTTATGGCGGGACAGCCCCTAGTGGGCCAGGGCCTCCTCATTATCGAGCCTTCACTATCACACTCAGACACACAACACTCGATAGAACTCCTCTGGACGAGTGATCAGCCCGACGCAGAGACCTCTACCTTACAAAAAACGACATCCACATGAGACAGAAATCCATGCCCCAGCGGGATTCGAACCCGCATTCCCAACAAGCAAGCGGTCGCAGACCCACGCCTTAGACCGCACGGCCACTGGGATAGGCGGTATATTTAATTACCAATGATTTAAAGAGATGTTTTAGGTTCTACGGTATTATACGGATGTCTGTCTGTTTAGAATATGTCTCATTTAGCTGCATTACCTCCATGAACTGCGGTCAGGGTGGTTACGTGTTTCGGCTGTTAAGTTGTCATCGTGAGACCAGAATTTCAGTACATAAAACATGGAAATACCTTGTGTTATTACGTCGTTAATTCGTACTTCACACTTGAAATGTTGGTACCATCATCATAAATACAGTAGAACCCGGTTATATCGACATCGGTTTATAGGGAATCTCTTCTATAGCGTCAGATATTCTGTGGTACCAGTTAACTCCTGACTGTTAACTATAACATTATACTCCTCTGTTACAACAACACTCGTTTATAACGACACAAAGTATAAAGTCCCCTTCTTGACGTTATAACCTAGTTCGACTGTATTATGTCGCGTGATGACGTAGTTGTCGAAACACGTAGCCAACGTGAACGTGACACGTAGTAGCTTGTGTCGTTAATGTAGACGGATAGCGAAATAAATCTGTCACGATTTTCTTTCTGTTTATCAAAATAATTTTCCCACTGAACTAACATTATTGGCATCAAACTCAGAAGATTCAGACTGCCGGGGAATGTAACACAGTACGAAACGTCTGCTACATGTCAGTCGGAAAAATTGAAGTAAGAGGCAGTGTGACAGATCTTGTTGTTAGTGAAATAAATTAAATGGGTTTGAAAGAAATAATATTTTGTGTTCAAGTTGTGGTCTGTGAGTGGCCGATACTGACAAGGAAATTGTCCGGCTGCTTTTGTTTAGAATATCAGATGGGTCTGCCAAATTTTATCTGAATCCATTTAGTGGTTTAGGATAGCAAAAGTTTGCATTTCTCCATTACGCATTTAGTACATTCATTTATGGTGGATAATGAACACAGATGAGAAAACAGAATGGCTAGGAGTAAATCTCAATGAGTTGTGTTGTTATAAACATAAGGAGTTATAAATATTCATATTTACCATTTACGGACTATTATTATTATTATTTATTTATTGAAGGGCCCCGCAGCAGATGCTACAGAAACACGGCAGCCTTGACGGCTTATTGTGCAACCCAATGATGAAGATGATTAGCTGTTTTCTGCTTGTAAATTTTAATGGAGCACCGGTGAAATGAAATTGACAGGGGAAAACAGAAGTACTCGGGGAGAACCCTGTCTCAGTGCCACTTTGTCCACCACAAATCCCAATGTAATCGGGATCGAACCCGGGTCTCCGCGGTGAGAGGCCGGCGAGTAGCCGCCTGAGCCATGGCACGGCCTGCGTGAATTATTCTTCGGGTTTTATAAGACACAGAGAAATGTTAGTTCCTGAACAAGGTGTCTGATCTGTTGCGTAGTTTGTTAGCTGCTTTGGCGTCCTATTTTGCTTATGAAATGGACTTAGAACTTTCCGTGTTAGTCAGAATATCCCGCGAGGTGATATTCTGAGTTTTGACACTTATTTAAGGACTAACATTCGCCTAAAATATGTTTAAGTATTCAGTCCGTACCGCGCAGTAAACACACTTCGTCGGTTATACAGAACAGTCAGTTAATGTTGTACAGTGAAATAATCGCTGTTTGTTCTGAGATCCACACAAAACACATAAATACACTGTGTGGGCAGAACGTAGAATTGTTGAATGTTAAACGTGGTGGTACATATAGTAACCACTGGGCTTTAGGTGTTTACATATAAAGATACAGTTCTTACCGCGCAGTAAACACACTCCGTCTCAGTTATACAAACCAGTCAGTTAATGTTGTACAGTGAAATAATCGCTGTTTGTTCTGAGATCCACACAAAACACATAAATACAGTCCGTACCGCGCAGTAAACACACTCCGTCTCAGTTATACAAACCAGTCAGTTAATGCTGTACAGTGAAATAATCGCTGTTTGTTCTGAGATCCACACAAAACACATAAATACAATCCGTACCGCCAGTAAACTCACTCCGTCTCAGTTATACAAACCAGTCAGTTAATGTTGTACAGTGAAATAATCGCTGTTTGTTCTGAGATCCACACAAAACACATAAATACAATCCGTACCGCGCAGTAAACTCACTCCGTCTCAGTTATACAAACCAGTCAGTTAATGTTGTACAGTGAAATAATCGCTGTTTGTTCTGAGATCCACACAAAACACATAAATACAGTCCGTACCGCGCAGTAAACACACTCCATCTCAGTTATACAAACCAGTCAGTTAATGTTGTACAGTGAAATAATCGCTGTTTGTTCTGAGATCGACACAAAACACATAAATACACTGTGTGGGCAGAATGTAGGATTTGTGAATATTAAATTTAGTGGTACAAATAGTGACCACTAGAATTTGAAGGGTTGATAATGTGATGCTTTCAGCTACAAGACGCATGATGTATGACGTCGTTTAGACCTGTTTTCATAAGTAAATGTCCTACAGGCAGTTTCCCAGATATCCCAAGGACCTAAAGATGTCCTCACACAGGCTCTCGCGGCCCGTTACTGTGAAGTATGTCCTTATATCCGGTTTTCGTTGAGGCTTCATTCCTGGAAATCGGCAGTGCGCAGACTTCAGTTTGCGCAGGTCTCCGAAAACTGTTGGTACAAACATGGTCGTCGATCATAACTTCTTCACTTTCTCTTTATCCCTTGTATATCTCTGTAACTACATGGAGCAAAGTCCTTCTTGAGAAGCTAACGAGTACTCAGGTAGTCAAGAAATTTTCAAAATATTATGGAACCGAAAGGTTTATTACCGCATTCACAAGAGCCCGCCACCTCTCCCTATCCTAAGCCACATTAATCCAATCCGTACCCCCGTCCCACTTCTTGAAGATGTATTTTAATATTATCCTCCCATCTGTGCCTAGGACTTCCATGTGGTTACTTTCCCTCAGGTTTCCTAACCCAAACTCTGTATGCACTTCTCCTCTACCGTATACGTGCTACATTCCCCACACATCTCATCTCTCTTTCTGTTTTTATAATGATGTGTTTGAGTTAAACACATTAGAGATTTTGTGTAATTTTTTCACATTTAATTCGTCTTTGTTACTGTATTTTCTCCCACGTTCTCAGTCCTCTTTGTTCCTGTATTTTCTCCCAAGTTCTCAGTCCTCTTTGTTCCTGTATTTTCTCCCACGTTCTCAGTCCTCTTTGTTCCTGTATTTTCTCCCACGTTCTCAGTCCTCTTTGTTCCTGTATTTTCTCCCACGTTCTCAGTCCTCTTTGTTCCTGTATTTTCTCCCACGTTCTCAGTCCTCTTTGTTCCTGTATTTTCTCCCACGTTCTCAGTCCTCTTTGTTCCTGTATTTTCTCCCACGTTCTCAGTCCTCTTTGTTCCTGTATTTTCTCCCACGTTCTCAGTCCTCTTTGTTCCTGTATTTTCTCCCACGTTCTCAGTCCTCTTTGTTCCTGTATTTTCTCCCACGTTCTCAGTCCTCTTTGTTCCTGTATTTTCTCCCACGTTCTCAGTACTCTTTGTTACTGTATTTTCTCCCACGTTCTCAGTCCTCTTTGTTCCTGTATTTTCTCCCAAGTTCTCAGTCCTCTTTGTTCCTGTATTTTCTCCCACGTTCTCAGTCCTCTTTGTTCCTGTATTTTCTCCCACGTTCTCAGTCCTCTTTGTTCCTGTATTTTCTCCCACGTTCTCAGTCCTCTTTGTTCCTGTATTTTCTCCCACGTTCTCAGTCCTCTTTGTTCCTGTATTTTCTCCCACGTTCTCAGTCCTCTTTGTTCCTGTATTTTCTCCCACGTTCTCAGTCCTCTTTGTTCCTGTATTTTCTCCCACGTTCTCAGTCTCTTTGTTCCTGTATTTTCTCCCACGTTCTCAGTCCTCTTTGTTCCTGTATTTTCTCCCACGTTCTCAGTCCTCTTTGTTCCTGTATTTTCTCCCACGTTCTCAGTCCTCTTTGTTCCTGTATTTTCTCCCACGTTCTCAGTCCTCTTTGTTCCTGTATTTTCTCCCACGTTTTCAGTCCTCTTTGTTCCTGTATTTTCTCCCACGTTCTCAGTCCTCTTTGTTCCTGTATTTTCTCCCACGTTCTCAGTCCTCTTTGTTCCTGTATTTTCTCCCACGTTCTCAGTCCTCTTTGTTCCTGTATTTTCTCCCACGTTCTCAGTACTCTTTGTTACTGTATTTTCTCCCACGTTCTCAGTCCTCTTTGTTCCTGTATTTTCTCCCAAGTTCTCAGTCCTCTTTGTTCCTGTATTTTCTCCCACGTTCTCAGTCCTCTTTGTTCCTGTATTTTCTCCCACGTTCTCAGTCCTCTTTGTTCCTGTATTTTCTCCCACGTTCTCAGTCCTCTTTGTTCCTGTATTTTCTCCCACGTTCTCAGTCCTCTTTGTTCCTGTATTTTCTCCCACGTTCTCAGTCCTCTTTGTTCCTGTATTTTCTCCCACGTTTTCAGTCCTCTTTGTTCCTGTAGTTTCTCCCACGTTCTCAGTCCTCTTTGTTCCTGTATTTTCTCCCACGTTCTCAGTCCTCTTTGTTCCTGTATTTTCTCCCACGTTCTCAGCCGGCCTTGTGTGACATCTGTCTTGTGTCCAAGTGACTGTCATTCAGTTCAATCAGACCCAAAGCCACGCATCCCCCGACTAGTGATTGTCCTTGTAACGATTTCATCTCCTGCTTTCTCGCCCTCTACTCGGTGAACACCGTTTTAGTTCATTTTAGTCCTCTCTGAACCTCCTCCTATCCCATACTTTCTCATACATTCCAACGTTACTTATGACTCCCAGCAAACTACTTTTCCGTCTATATTTTTCTTTCTCCTTTGGACTTTTTCTCTTCATCTCTTTCTGCAACTTCAGTCTCCAGCCATGCTGTTCCATCCCCTGTTCCTTTTATATGTATTTTTCTTTTCCTTTATACCCTTTCAGTTTGCCTTAACTCTTCAAAGGAAGGGTGTAAAACACACGGTCCGCGGTTCGCATGAGGCTCCGCAGTTCATTTTATACGAATCTCACGCTAATGTTATTCGTATTACAGAATGTGGCCCGGCAAAACCTCGAAGATTATTTGAATTTAAAGACTGAGCATAAGGACTCAAAACATGTTGGCTATCCCTGGATGATGAAGCACAATATACGTCAATTACGAGATTAAAATGAGTAAAAGTTTAAATTTTTATAATATGGGCGTGTAACATATTTCGGTTTTGTTGTTAAGTGTATGAAATATATTTAGTGACGTGTTTAATTGTAAACAAAACGTATAAACTGTTCATTATTGAAAATGTTTTGCGTCACGCCACTGTGCGATTTGAGTTTGAGGCCTTGGATTAAAGTCCAGTGGTTACTATATGTACCACCATGTTTAACATTCACAAATTCTACGTTCTGCCCACACAGTGTATTTATGTGTTTTGTGTGGATCTCAGAACAAGCAGCGATTATTTCACTGTACAACATTAACTGACTGGTTTGTATAACTGAGACGGAGTGTGTTTACTGCGCGGTACGGACTGAATATTTATATATACACACCTAAAGCCCAGTGGTTACTATATGTACCACCAGGTTTAACATTCACAAATTCTACGTTCTGCCCACACAGTGTATTTATGTGTTTTGTGTGGATCTCAGAACAAACAGCGATTACTCCCACTGTACAGCATTAACTGACTGGTTTGTATAACTGAGACGGAATGTGTTTACTGCGCGGTACGGACTGTATGTGTTTTGTGTGGATCTCAGAACAAACAGCGATAATTTCACTGTACAGCATTAACTGACTGGTTTGTATATCTGAGACGGAGTGTGTATACTGCGCGGTACGAACTGGATCTTTATATGTAAACACCTAAAGCACAGTGGTTACTATATGTACCACCATGCTTAACATTCAACAATTCTACGTTCTGCCCACACAGTGTATTTATGTGTTTTGTGTGGATCTCAGAACAAACAGCGATTATTTCACTGTACAAAATTAACTGACTGGTTTGTATAACTGAGACGGAGTGTGTTTACTGTGCGGTACGGGCTGGGTCTTTAAGTAAAACAGTTCACCCTTCGTCTTTAAAGGGATAAAGTTAATGTGGCAAGAATTCTGTTTTCAAATACCGCAACAATTTCAATCATGTCACTTAAACACTTTTCCTCTATTATCCAGGCACGTAAAATACCAGGTCACGCATTATGTAGCCGTGTGGTCTGGTATCTGATCTACGTCGCGGCGGAAGCCTGAAATCACGTATACAGTGTAGCTGTTCTTTTAGTAAGAGTGAGCCTGAACCCCACAGTGCAGCCTTATCGTCTCCAAGCTACACATCTCATTTAGTGGGTCAGCATAAAGAGACTGGAACTGCTGAGAGCAGACGAAGTGTTTAGAGCAAGACGGTTCTAACGCCATGTCGTTTATGGCACCTCGTAGAAATGTACGAGGTGTGACTAAGGGGGAAGCTAAATTACACATGAAGCGAAACTGAAACGTATGAAGAAATTTCGACTTGAATCAACATGAACGGAATGTTACGCGAATATTTTCCTGACTTTACGAATAAAGGAAACGTGTGGTAAACGCAGGAAAAATCCGGGATAGCTCACGAAGTACAGTGACTAGACTGCGTGTTGGAAGACCGTGGAATCGGAGTTCCATTACCAATAGGAGGTAAGTGTTTATTCCGTTATCCATAGCGTCCAGAACTGCTCTGGCGTGCATGCAACTAACCTTCTTGTCAACAGGTACCGTGGGTAAGACAGCCGGGTCGTGAAGCTGGCCGCTCACCTTCGTCCAGTGCCGAAGTTAAGAATGGGTGGAGACTCTCACCCCTTTTGTCCCATTTGCCTTAAAGTCGTGTTACTAAAACACAGTAAGCAGTTGACCTTTTAGCGCTTCGTAAGTTTAAAAAACTATCCGCTACAGGTTGGGCAGGTGCGTAGGGCTCCAAGAGGTTGAGACTCTCAGAATTTCTAGACAATCTACACATGAAGGTGGTAAGGTTTTCAGCCCTACGCACCGGCCACCTTTAACCACCAGGAGATATCGCTGGTACTCATTTCTGTTAGAGGCTGAGTCGACCCCAGGGCCATAGTGCGGCCGGAAGGATTAAGTCACTGAAAAATCCCAGTGACACCATCGGGAATCGAACCCGCGACCTTCCGGCTTGTAGCGCAGTGATTCAACCAACTGCGCCGAACAGCTTGAAAGAAAGTAGTTAAAATAGAAAGTGTTTAAAGTTGATGCGAAAATTCGTTACATCATTAATGACAGAACAACTAATTTATCTCAGATTAGGAAAAACCTGAAGGTTGTTCGTTCTGCTGAAAAAGGTCTACTTTCTTTTATACCATTATTCCATATAAACACATATTTAAACTATAAAATGCTTCGATAAAATATCTGTTGTTTCTAACTTAGGAGCCGCAATAGCGTTGTCGATATTGCGGCTAGGCTACAGGTTGCATACATACATACAAACATACATACATACATACATACATACACATATACATACAAACATACATACAGACATACATACACATATACATACATATACATACATACATACAAACATACATACATACATAGATACATACACATATACATACAAACATACATAAAGACATACATACACATATACATACATACATACAAACATACATACATACATACATACATACACATATACATACATACACATACATACATACATACAAACATACATACATACATAGATACATACACATATACATACAAACATACATAAAGACATACATACACAATACATACATACATACAAACATACATACATACACATATACATACATACATGCATATATACATACAAACAAACATACATACATACAAACATACATACATACATACATACACATATACATACATACATAATCAAACATACATACATACATACATACATACATACATACACATATACATACATACAAACATACATACATACATACATACATACACATATACATACACGTATACATACAAACATACATACATACATACACATATACATACATACATACATACAAACATACATACATACATACATACACATATACATACATACAAACATACATACATACATACATACATACATACACATATACATACATACAAACATACATAGATACATACATACACATATACATACAAACATACATAAAGACATACATACACATATACATACATACATACAAACATACATACATACACATATACATACATACATGCACATATACATACATACATACACATATACACACAAACATACATAAAGACATACATACACATATACATACATACAAACAAACATACATACATACATACATACAAACATACATACATACACATATACATACATACATACACATATACATACAAACATACATAAAGACACATACACATATACATACATACAAACAAACATACATACATACATACATACAAACATGCACATATACATACATACATACATACAAACATACATACATACATACACATATACATACACATATACATACAAACATACATAAAGACATACATACACATATACATACATACATACAAACATACATACATACATACATACACATATACATACATGCA
The DNA here is from genome assembly GCA_021186555.1 of Reticulitermes speratus. Lineage (NCBI taxonomy): Eukaryota > Metazoa > Arthropoda > Insecta > Blattodea > Rhinotermitidae > Reticulitermes > Reticulitermes speratus. The sequence goes on from JAJKFL010000010.1 coordinate 21,322,304, forward strand.
CATATACATACAAACATACATATATACATACATACAAACATAGATACATACATACACATATACATACGAACATACATACATACATACACACACATACATACATACATACATACATACATACAAACATACATGCATACATACAAACATACATACATACATACATACATACATACACATACATAGATACAAACATATATACATACATACATAGATACATACATACATACATACATACAAACATACATGCATACAAACATACATACATACATACACACATACGCATACATACATACAAACATACATACATACATAGATACATACACATTTACATATATATATACATACACTTATACATACATACATACATACATACATGCATACATACATACATACATACATACATACACATACATACAAACATACGTACATACATAGATACATACACATATACATACATACATACAAACATACATACATACATACATACACATATACATACATACATACATACACATATACATACATACATACAAACATACATACATACATACATACACATATACGTACATACAAACATACATACATACATACACATATACATACACGTATACTTACAAACATACATACATACATACATACACACATATACATACATACATACATACATACATACACATATACATATACATACATACATACACATATACATACATAGATACATACATACATACACATATACATACATACATACATACACATATACATACATACATAATAATAAT
>JAJKFL010000010.1:21328085-21345585 GCA_021186555.1 Reticulitermes speratus
AAAATTACACTGCCCAAACGCCGCGCGGCGTCGCCATTTACAATGTTCACGCGCAAGCGCTACCCTCCCCCCTTCACCGCTGCACACCCCGACTACCCACCATTTTAGATACGGACATCAACCCTCTATCCAACAAAATTTAAATCATTACATTATCATTTATAGTTTACGAGATATAAGCGCGACAAATCTTGCCATATTTGGGCCCCAGAGTTTTCGTAGAGACCCCCCCTACACCGGACCGAAATTAAAGACGTATTCACGTCAAAAAATAGCTTCTGGTACTTGACCCCAGGCATGCTTAGTTCCTCTGACGATGAGTCAAACCTGAATGAGCGATGTTTGTCTATATTACGGAGGGTTCTACACTTGCGACGAGGTTCCGTAACTAACGGTGTGGTGATGGTGGTGGTGGTGGTGGTGGTGGTTACATCATTCTACGTCAGGTATTATGATGCAGTTATTAGTACGGTTGTAGTATTTATTAGTTTTGCTTCTACAGTCTGCGGGCAAGACAAACTCGGGAGCATATTTAACCCCCGGGGTGTATATTTTGATTTTGCTTTGGCCACAACATTGGGGTGTCCTTGCTAACTTCAGCGGGCTGATATGCCCTAGTCCTTGGGATACGATAGCGGTTTACTAAGAACGCGGGCCACACAGCCTTCAATTTGTGAACGCTGTCTGAATTTCTACTGTTAAGTGTGTGGTTTGGGATGTGGCATGGGAAGTTAGATTGGACATGCAGCAGAATTTCGCCGCCACAGCGCTGAAGCTAAGGGAGGAGGACACAAGAGGGGAATGACAACAAGTTTGTACATTACCACAAACTTCTGGGCTTGAAGCCAAATCTGAATGGTTCGCCGAAACGCTGACCGCAGTGAAAACGTGAGCCATCTACCATGTAGCGATTAGAGGGGCGCAAGGTTACTGGGACTGACGTCCCAGTGTAGAAGCCCTATCGTATCAATTCACCCCACTCGCGGGAGGCGCCGTTGAAATATCACTTTGACGTACGTTGTCACCGCAAGGTGTCAGCAGACGTCTCCATCGGGCAGGCAAGGTGTCTGCTGCAGGCCTCTTCAGATCCTCTTGGACGTACGGGACTGGATGTAGGGTGCCAGAACGAGGTTTTGACGTTCCCTCGGAAGAAGGAGATGCAGCTCCACTGCTCTTGACCCCAAGATTTTTTATTTTGCATTTATATTTTAATTGCTTTTAACCGACCCATGAAGATCTTGGCTTTGCGTGTGGAAACTTGCGGTGGATTTTCGTCTTGCGATCTCTTCTCGCTGGAGAAGAAGGCTGAGCTATGCTGCAGTGGCGCCATTTCTGCTGCACGCCCACTCTATCCTCCAACATCACCACCACCACAATCGATATTAAACATAAAGACGCAGTTCGTACCTCATAGAGAACATCGAGTGCTTTGTTTGAAATGACAAATCGGAGAATGCTGTGAAAGAAAGTAATAGTTGATTATTTTAAGAATTATTTGAAGCACGTAAATACGTTGGGTAGAATGCAGGGTTGGGGGCACGCGGTGGCGCAGTTGGTTGAGGCACTACGCTACTAACCGGAACGTCGCGGTTCGATTCCCGATGATGTCATTGGAATTTTTCATTGACATAATCGTTTCGGTCGCACTATGGCCCTGGGGTCGACTCAGCCTCCAACAGAAATGAGTACCAGGAATCTTTCCTGGGGTTAAAAGCGGCCGGTGCGTAGGGCTGACAACCTTACCACCTTCATGTGCCGATTGTCTAAAAAACCTGGGAGCCTCGACCTCCTGGAGCCCTAAGGGCCTGCCAAGGCTTGTATGGGACCACTTTACCTTAGTATGTAGGGTTTTTAGTGTTAAACATGGAGGTATATATATTTACCACTAGACTTTTAAGGGATGATTATGGTAATCGTAGCAACATCTCGTGTACGGAAGTTTTTGTCTTCCTTAAATATGTTGCTGACGGAAAGACACGGACAAAATGAATGAAGGAAGAAATGTAACAAAGCAAAATGTACATGTTACTGGTATAGTGTGGACATTTTGATGGCATGTAATGCTTTAGAGAGGATTCGAAGAGTGGAGACTTCATGTGGAAGGGAAATATAAAAATTTCGCCAAGAATCGAGGGGAGAAATTTTGGGCAGAGCAATGTAATAGAGAACAATGAGATTGGAATTGTAAGAGAATGGCGTTTATTGAGAATTGGAATTGTATTGGAAGCTGTACAAGACGTAATGTTGAGTTATTGAAATAAGTTCAGTCTAGGGAAAATGTCTGTTTTTCTGTTTAGGGATTAGGCGTTTTGTAAACGTAAGATATTATTTATAAGTGTGGTGAACAGATGTATAAAGCGAACACAATGCAGCTTACAGAATTTTATGACGGCGTTGTACGAATGACTGCTGGACCGTATAAACCGGTGTAGTTGAACGCTTTGTAGCTCGAGGTACATTTGAAAACCTCCGAAACGTCCGCATGCCGGAAACAAATTTTTACCAACAAACGTCTTATTTTGTTCTACGAAAATTTATTTGATATTAAGCGATTGATTGAAATTACTATTCATTTATTACTAGTCTCAGTTCAAGAAAAATTAATATACTAATTAATCATAATTTCGTTTTTAGGATTAACATTATTTTTTTTAAAAATGGAAGACAATCAGTGTCGAGCTTGACCTGTTTTTTATTGCGACTGATATTTTTGTAAGAAACACGCGGAATTCCGTTCTATAAAGTCATGTCTGACATACATTTTAACTAGTTACTGTAATGTGTTTAAAACTGAGACAGTAAGTGGGATTGAGGAGCTTACCACCCTGTATTTATGTTACTCTCGTCAGTGTGTGCTGTTGTAAGGTCCCAAATAGGATGTTGAGGAGCTTACCACCCTGTATTTATGTTACTCTCGTCAGTGTGTGCTGTTGTAAGGTCCCAAATAGGATGTTGAGGAGCTTACCACCCTGTATTTATGTTACTCTCGTCAGTGTGTGCTGTTGTAAGGTCCCAAATAGGATGTTGAGGAGCTTACCACCCTGTATTTATGTTACTCTCGTCAGTGTGTGCTGTTGTAAGGTCCCAAATAGGATGTTGAGGAGCTTACCACCCTGTATTTATGTTACTCTCGTCAGTGTGTGCTGTTGTAAGGTCCCAAATAGGATGTTCCTATGTAATATGCTCCAGGAACCGTAAAGAAATTTAACTACGCCTGCTAAGTTCACCTATCGTGACCTGCTACGGGCTAGAAGTTCCGGGGTTCAAACCCCGGTTGTTGCAATATTTTTTTCTTCACCACCCCCCTTAAGACCAGCCCTAGGGCCCACCCAGCCTCGTGTAAAATGGGTACCGAGTCTCTCTGTCTGAGATAAAGCGGTTGGGGCGTGACGTTGACCAACCATCCAATCTAGCATGGATAGATATATCACTACTCCCCTACATGTCTCCAATGGCATATTACGGGGCGACCTTTACCTTTACCTTCGCTAAGTTAAACAGGCGACTCAAAAAATTGTCCTTCATTCTGTCGGGTAGCATAGGTGTATTCAACACTCTCACGGGCTGTGGATTTAACTGGGAGGGCCTCGGGTTGCTCATCACCACGACATGCGCCATGTCAGTTGTCAGGTGCGATGTAAAGGTCTCTGAGCTCCCAAATGAACAATAGCTTCAGTAGTTTCGTTTCCACGAATTACGTTGAGACCGACTGCTGTTTTCACTTTACCCCCAAACACCCCCCCCCCCCCCAAGATAGTTACGTTCCGAGCACGTGCTCTTTACTGTAATGTCAAGGTGCCGTGTGCACTGCGTTACCCTGAGAGGCTTAATTTCAAACAGTTACATCTTTGATCTGAGGCTTCCGCCGCGATGTAACTGAAATCTGTGACCTTCTGGGTTATTACACGGCGTCGTATGGTAATTATTTACCGACGTTTCGGGACAACGTATCGGTCCCATCCTCACGGGTCAAGATTCCGAGTAGGAAAAAAAGGTACTTTCCTACTCGGAATCTTGACCCGTGAGGATGGGACCGATACGTTGTCCCGAAACGTCGGTAAATAATTACCATACGACGCCGTGTAATAACCCAGAAGACCACAGATTTCAGTTACATCTTTAATGAATGCGTGATTTCAGTCTTTCGCCGCCGTGTAAATGAGACCTTCGCTCTATTGGGATGTTACGCAGCGTAGATTGGTAGCTGTCGACGTTTTGGGACAGCGTATAAATGCTATCTTCAAGGGTCAAGAAATCCCTTGACCCTTGAAGATGGGACTAATATGTTGTCCCGAAACGTCTGGATGTAACTACCAATCTACGATGCGTAACATTCCAGAAGAGCGAAGATCTCATCTCTGTTAAGTTGGGTAGCGATTTAATATCAACCCGGGGGTTTTGTAGCCCATTCTGTATTCCCACATAGCCCATGAAAGGTATCGTTTGTGATTTTCTCATTATACGTGACCCGCTGTACAAGATAACATTCAGATAAATCTGGTTCTTTTGCGGACTTCTGTTGTCAGTGACGGAAAAGTAATGCGTAAGGCTTATATAAAAGGGAGCAGAAATAGAGAGAAGTGTTTTATTTAACGACTATGTTTCATGGTAAAATTATATACAGTCGGTGGTGGATGAAGGAAGTGTCAGCGTGGAGCATTGATGGAATGATATTGACAGGGGAACACTGACGTACCTGTAGTACTGCCACGTAGTCAACTGTCCGCAAAATGTCGATCTGAGTACAACATCTAATACCCCATTGATACCTTGTGCTGTGATAGTTGTATTTTCAACTAAGTGGTACAATATATTATTAAATATAATACATGCACACTTATGTAGACGAAAATGATTACATTTCCAGTACTGAATGAATCCCTTCATATGTTACTACAGTTAAACACAGGCATGTTGTAATAACGCCAGACTTCACCAGCGTAAAATGAAGTGACATGCATAAGCAAACACATTACGATTTCTATCCATACAAAGCCTGTTCTTCTGCCTAAAAGATGGTTATTTCTTTGCGAAATGCTCAGAAATTCGTTCCATTTACGATCAGTGTTGCCAATCTCTGTACGAGTCTCGAGAGACATTTTCTTCTAACTTTCAGTCTTCTTCTTATTATTATTCTTTCTGCATGACAGGTTTCTTGTAAAATATAGCGATGTGGTTTAGCTTCGCGCTCCAACATGCAAATACATTTTGGTAGAGTGTAGCAGGCTGTTGGTGAAACCGGTCGGTAGTAAATATATACACTGCTGTGCCATTTGAATATATAAGATATTATTGACGTAGCCGTAAGCTACAAAGCGCATTCATTCTAAGGGTACACGAGAGGGAACTAAAAAATGTGAAAATTAATCTTAATGGTGCATTTGAACGAGTGTGAGGAGAGTTGTGTGTAAAGAAATGTGCATTTCTGTAAGCACTTGAACACAAGGATTGCTTCTGACTGCTGGACAATGATGTGATGTGTGTAGAGCACAAAATTGTTCACATACGCACAAAGTGGGGCGTTTATTTCAGCAAACTCATTAGCCACAAATAGTACTGAAATATAGCGTACACCTGAGTTACTTTCTGATATGTATCGTGACCATTGTTATAATGTTCTTGCTTGTTACTGAACTGTGTCGTCACCATTGTTATAATGTTCTTGGTTTTTACTGAACTGTGTCGTGACCATTGTTATAATGTTCTTGCTATTTACTGAACTGTGTCGTGACCATTGTTATAATGTTCTTGCTTGTTACTGAACTGTGTCGTGACCATTGTTATAATGTTCTTGCTTGTTACTGAACTGTGTCGTGACAATTGTTATAATGTTCTTGCTATTTACTGAACTGTGTCGTGACCATTGTTATAATGTTCTTGCTATTTATTGAACTGTGTCTTGACCATTGTTATAATATTCTTGGTTCTTACTGAACTGTGTCGTGACCATTGTTATAATGTTCTTGCTTCTTACTATAACACACAAAAAAACAGCAACTAGCAACTACTACTACTACTACTACTACTACTACTACTACTACTACTGCTGCTACTACTACTACTGCTACTACTATATGTTTTTACACAAAACACATTAAAGAAAAATCAGGTAAAAAGAAAGGTACAGTTTTTCGTGTCTGCGCCGTAAAGGAGGCATGCATACAAGGGGAGTAGAGGTATGGCTCCACTCATTCGTAACCTCAGCACTAGATGGAGGTGAGTGGTCGAATTCACGCGCCGCTCGCCGTACCCAAGGAACGAACCGCGGTACCCGTTGAATAAGAGGCTGGGTGTGCCGTAGAGCTGTCTAAAGTTTGGAAGAGCGTAGCGGGAAGTGACAGCTGTCCATATCTTGATCAGAAAACTGTCAACAGAATTAGACGAAGTGTGCTTTGTTTTACATTCGTCCTTATTGGCAGATACGTACTATGTATGTCCCACCGCCGATCCCAGTGGCCGCGCGGTCTAAGGCGTGAGTCTGTGAACGCTCGCTTGCTGGGACTGCGGGTTCGAATTCTGCCGGAAGCATGGATGGCTGTCGCTTGTGATTGTTGTGTGTTGTCAGGTAGAGGTCTCTGCGTCGGGCTGATCACTCGTCCAGAGGAGTCCTACCGAGTGTGGTGTGTCTGAGTGTGAGCGTGGTGCCTTGATAATGAGGAGGCCCTGGCCCACTATGGCAGTGTCTGTCACAAAACGTGTGGGTCACACGAAATGTAACTGTCTCCATGGAACAGAGTCGTTCTTGAGACATTGGAAGTTCCTCAGCTAGTTGTACGGTTCCCCGCATTATATGGTAACAGGTTGCTTGTTATCCTGTTCACAACAGCGCACTGGTCCCTATCCTGAACAAGGTCAATTAAATCCCCGCCCCCTGTCTTGTTTCAGGTCCATTTTAATACTTTCCTCACATGTAAAAGGTAAAGGTAAAGGTTACCCTAGAACAGACCATGAAGGCCCAGAGGGGGAGTAGAGATATAGCTCTAGTCTTTCTATAACCCCGGCACTAGATGAGGGTGGGTGGTCAACTCCACGGCCCGGCCGCTATACCCCGGGAAAGAGACCGGTACCCATTTTATAGAAGGCTGGGTAGGCCCCAGGGCCGGTCTGAACGGGTGTGGAAAATCTCGCCCCCACCGGAATTTTTTTTTGCCTGTCCGGGGTTTTTCCCGTTTGATCCATTTTTGTACTATTTATATCCTTTCGTCCTTCATGTCACTTTACGTTCCATACTACCGTCCTTATACAACACAACACAAACATCCATGCCCCGGTGGGATTGGAACCCACGATCTCAGCAAGCGAACGGCCGCAGACCCACGCCTTAGACCGCACGGCCACTGGGATCGGCTATTCGTCCCCGGACCGTCCATCCCGTAGCGAGTCGCTATACCGACTGAGCTTTCGCCGCCCACCTCACATGTCAGCCGAAGTCTTCTAAGTTTTTTTTAAGTTTTCATACCAAACCCCTGTGGCATTTGTCTTCTCTCGAATGCTTGCCAAATGAAATGGTAGTAGAATATTATTAATTGCAGCTGAAGAATATTAAAACTCCAAAGATCAGTAGCTACTTTATGTACCACAAGATTTAACATGAAAAAATTCTACCTTCTGTGCACACAATATACTTATGTATTTTGTATGGGTTTGAAAATAAAGGGTGATTACAGCATTAACTTGGGGCACGCGGTGGCGCAGTTAGTTGAGCACTGCGCTCCAAGCCGGAAGGTCACGGGTTCGATTCCCCATGGTGTAATTGTAATTTTTCATTGACTTACTCCATTCGGCCGCACTATGGCCGTGGGGTCGACTCAGCCTCTAACAGAAATGTGTGGATCTCAGAACAAACAGCGATTATTTCACTGTACAACATTAACTGACTGGTTTGTATAACTGAGACGGAGCGTGTTTACTGCGCGGTACGGACTGTATTTATGTGTTTTGTGTGGATCTCAGAACAAACAGCGATTATTTCACTGTACAGCATTAACTGACTGGTTTGTATAACTGAGACGGAGTGTGTTTACTGCGCGGTACGGACTGTATTTATGTGTTTTGTGTGGATCTCAGAACAAACAGCGATTATTTCACTGTACAGCATTAACTGACTGGTTTGTATAACTGAGACGGAGTGTGTTTACTGCGCGGTACGGACTGTATTTATGTGTTTTGTGTGGATCTCAGAACAAACAGCGATTATTTCACTGTACAACATTAACTGACTGGTTTTTGTAACTGAGACGGAGTGTGTTTACTGCGCGGTACGGACTGTATTTATGTGTTTTGTGTGGATCTCAGAACAAACAGCGATTATTTCACTGTACAACATTAACTGACTGGTTTGTATAACTGAGACGGAGTGTGTTTACTGCGCGGTACGGACATTACATTTATCCCGTTGTACTATTGCTATATAGTTCGATATCTGTGATGTTTCATGTATCACAAAACTGCATAACTGTGTGCCTTCTGTCTGTTGTCAGTGTACATTTGCAGTCAGTGAAGTCGATGGCCAGAGACGGTTCTGATATCAGAAAGAACTGGTTCGGGAAAACCTGTGCCCTCGAAACTGGAGTACATGTTTACAGTATTGTGACATGTGATAGATAATAATTCGGAGCTATCTGCTGTGTCAATCTTCAGGGCAAGAGATGATGACGAAGGCGGCATGTACCTCCAACACCTGCTGCTGCATTATACAGAATGTCACAGTTTGTCTTGCCAATGACAGATTGAAACATGTCTAAATATGTGTCAAGTGTTCGGACATATAAATCTGTCAGTGACACACTGTCATATGTTTGTCAAGCTTTTCATTATACAAGGTTGTTGCCAGTCTTCAGAAGTATTACTAAGTCAGCCACATCTCGAGAGATACATACATACACACATACATACATACACACATACATACATACACACACATACGTACATACGTACATACATACATACAAACATACATACACATACGCCACAGTCGTTCTTTACGCTGTAGTTAGGCTCCTGACTTAGCACGTGTACCCAACATCGTGTATAATCAGAACACCACACGTAAATACTGCTGTGTGTGTGTCTATATATATGTATGTATGTATGTGTACATTACCAGCTTCCCTCTATGCCACATATTCACACAAGCTAAACACATTTCACCAATCGTGGACCAATTCACAGCAACACGTTTCTGATTCAAGTTCAAAGTCATCAAACTTACGGAATTTTCGGCCTTCAATAGGGCTTTATTTCGCGTATTTGTATTACCGTCAAACACGTACACACGCACACGCGTAAAAATAATTCGCCTAAAATGTGGTTATGAAGTGCTGTTATTTTGAAATACATTTAAAGTTTAATGTTGGCTTTCGAAAATTCTTGGATATTGAATTAATGGTAGGTTTGGATTTCCTCTTAACAGAATGGATGCACTTGAGGAGTAGATCGAATTTAAGTCCATAAATTAAAATTTAACTAAGAAAATAAAAAATTATATGGATTTTCATCTGCGTTCGTTAATGTCCGATCGGTCTTACGTTGTGTTTCGACATTTTAATTCAGTAACTGCTCTCAGGCCACGCATTCGAACAAGGAATGTTCGTAACGTACAATAGTGCCTCTCTTATACTGTCACTTCTTTGTTGAACAGAATTTCCCTACTCACAGTGAATGCAGTTGGCATAACCACAGGTCAGAACGCAACTCACTGCGGCGGACCCTGTGTTAGGAAGCAGCGACTGGGCAGACGGTGTACAATAAACATCAGACAGCGGTAAGGCAGGTCAGTCTGTGCTTGTGTAAAAGTACTTGTCAGCTAGCGCATGATAATTGAATGATAATTGATAAAGTAGAAGGTAGTGATATAATTTATCGTGCGGTGTATCTTACTTTGTGAATTACTGAGATATAAACACGTAGTATCAGAAGTGTGCAGCATTACACGACTGCCTTCGGAAGTTACTTAGTCTTTAGAGTACGCGACCCTTTGAAAATGTATTAAGGAGGTATTAATTTTTACACTCCAATGCAGAGTGCATGTGAAATTATTCGACTGACTTCAGTAGTGAGATCTTCACGTCAAAACGAAGAAAGCTGTTCATATAAACATAGGTCCTGAAAAAAAAATTCTGTGAATTTAATTGACAAGTATGTGTCATAATAAATACCTTAATTACATAATATTTTAATTATAACTGACATAATACATTTACAGTATGCATTCCCAATGTAATAACGGTTGAGTTCGTATGGTTTATCAACACACAATTCACAAAAAAAACGCCGCATGGTCACCCCTGACCGTGGGGTGTTGCTCATTTTCAAAAGCCAGGGGTGGTTGCAAACTATTTTTAACCTTAAAAATTTAGTAGCGGAAGGATTCCTACCTTTTCAATTGCAGCTGATTACACTAAGTTTCTTAAGTGTCCCCACAGATACAAAATCTAAAGGATTCAGTTCGTCGAACATGGGGGATGTACCTGGAGGTGTAGGTGTTTGTTTGCATATTATTGTATGAAGTTGTTCCTTATTTTGTTTCTGGAATTCTATCCTCGATTTGTGTCCAGGCATTTTGGAGACACACTGCACATGTAACCGCGTTTGGAGTACATTTTATAAAATATGTTTTAGGTATCAGACGTCGCCATGCCACAACGCAAGCAGCCCCCAACCTTAAGGAATATGTCTATGCAGAAAGTGAGGGAGATGTTGCATGACGTACGGGGAAGGTGGATCAAAAACATTAGGCTGGCAGAAAGCCTTCAGCATTACGATGAGCAAGTGGAGGTTGTGAAGAAAGAATGTCAGACGGTGAATAAACTTCTAACATCATTACCGATACATATTTTAGATGACCTGATGCCTCTAGTAGTAAGTGACTTTGTGGGGAAACTCTCAGCTCCCTGCAAAGATAATTGGGTATATAAACGAAGTATAAGGTTTAACAATGAACGAAGTACAGGGTGTTACAGTTTAATCTGTAAAGTAAACATACTTACATCGGTGTTACTTCCTTCGACCAAACGATTGAACATAAGAACAAGGAGCAGCTGTGAGCAGAGACATATAATTCAGACATTAAACTCAACACCTAATTTGACTAAATTAGTGTTTGATACTGGAGTACGATCTGACAACTCGTCACACCTGGCCAGAAATATCCACCACCTAACACAGTTGGTGTCATTCACGTATAAGTTTCACTGTACAGACCGAGTTGTAGAGCAGCTGGCATTGCACTGCAGGAAGCTGGAGGAGATCGATGTGAGTAGCTCAGCTGCAGTCACTAATGCTTCTGTTGAGCACCTAATGAAAATAAAAAATTTGAGTGACGTAAACGTAATGTCGACATCAATAACTTCCGAATCATATGGGTTCCTTATCTCAGAATTACCAAAACTCGCAAACATCAATTCGTCATTTCCAATTTGTGATGTTTTAAACAGTATTTCAAGTGAGAGTCTCCACAATATAACGTATATCAACAGTGACATATATGACTCCAGTATGCTAACACGTAAATGCCCGAACATTACAATCCTTAAAGTGGGATTTGTTGAAGGTGATCTGTCAAGTTTGGCTGCGTTGAATAAATTAGTGGAACTTGACATAGAATATGGAGACTACCTGAAGTCTAATATGGAAACTGTACTGCAAGGTGTTGGTCACAGGCTTGAACGGCTGCACCTGAGTAGTGTTAAAAATGTAAATATGTATGACATCGTGACACGGTGTTCTTGTTTGCTTAGTCTCCATATTGATAATTGCACAACTGTTCCAACAGAGTTCTACACAACTATAAGACGTGACCTTCCTCACTTCAAAAGTTTGAATAGTTTAATTATATATGTTACTCCTGGAAGTGAAGTTTACAACATGCCCCTGGGATATTACGTTAATTTGGAAGTATTTATGTGCAGAGGAGTTAAATTTTTGAGCGATGGTTTCGTAGATCAAGCTGTAAAGAACGGCGCATTCAGAAGCATTAAACACTTTGAAGTGGGCGGAACTGACACGGGGGATCTGTCTATGGACACTGTTAGGCTGCTGTTAGACAACTGTGAACATCTGAAGACTTTGAAAGGATTGGTAACTTGGCGTCTTGTTACTGCAGAGAATATAAGCCACCTTATATCTATGGTAAGATTAGAAAACCTCGACCTCACAATCAAAGGATGTTAAGTTGTCATATGTATTGCATATCTGTCAACTGTACTAGAGATGTGACGTTTGCTACAGAATAGGAGAAATCGTGTTGACTACATCTGCGGAATGAAATATAATCAGTGGCGGACTGGCCAGGGTGTCAGCTTGCCCGATGGCAAGTCGGCCTCCTTAAACATTAGACAATATGTTAAAAATGTTAATGACCTTTTAGTAGCTTGAAAATATTATAGAAGTTCCAATATTATTACTGTCTGCAACTAAAATTTACGTTGTATTACTATTTTGATAAAAAAATTTTAATAAAATCCACCATTTATTTAAAATTAAAAAACAAATAATTTAAAAATTCAATTATAACAATCTGTATTTACATTTAGTATCTACTGTATGCTGCCAGTAATATGTACAATATATGTACACTGTAATTACTAAAAAATATACATTTATTTCGCAAAAATTGTAATTGTACCTTTTTTCGAATTATGTTTTTTTTTTAAATTTTATTTATTTCTTATAAAAATTAAATTATAGCCTTATAGTTGTGGGTGGGCCCCCTTTGTCTCCTGCGACCCATATTTTTAGACCAGTCCGCCACTGAATATAATGCCGTAAATCTTAGGGTTATATTTAATGTAATATGTTATTTAAGTTGTAAAGTTCATTGTATCTGTGTACTTCTATATCAAGCAGCAATTTCGGTGTATATGACGTAATATTTTTATGAAATAATTTGTCTAACTTGTGGAGGTCTGTTCCCATGTAAAACTGTAATCATTACCACTTCATTGCTAAAGTTGTTTTTCTGAGTAGGATCCTAATATTTATCTAAATGTTATGGTTTCGGAATTCGAGACACAATTTTTATTGTCCTAAAACATTAAATTCTTTATAATGTGGTTAATTCACGTCAGGAATTTTAATTTCTACTTAAATTGGGGATAATGTACATGTGGTTGTAAATTGCACATGAGAAGAATTGAATAACTTTTTATGCTTTCTATTTTCAATATCATATTTTCGTACGAAGGGATGCGAATAATAGCTTTAAGGACTTGCGTTCGTAAGTTAAAGTTAATATGGGGCCTGATGGACAACTTTCTGTGGTGGAAGTTAATAATTATGTAAACAGTCAAAATATGTGTATGAAAATAACTTGTGAGATTATTGTCTAAAGACAATGGCTACTGTTTTAGTGTCTGATACATACAGAACCGGTAACTGTATGAGGCGTAACAACAATATTGGTTACTATTGTATCTGTCATGTTCTTGACATTGTACGTTTTAATGTGTTCCATGTTTTAATAAATATATTTTAACTGTCAAAGGCGCTACAATTTTTTACCCTAGCCTTTCAACTCTATTAATTAGATATTTCTAATAGTGCCATTAATAAAGCTAATGTCACTGTCATTACCTTTACCACACTCGTTACAACAATGCCACTCACGTTTTCAGTTCGCAGTGTGTTCACAAGGCAGTGTACAGTTTACTGTCTGTCTGTGTGTCCCCAGTTCCCACTAAATCCTGTTCCCGTTGCTGTACGACGCAATACAAACCACCAACTAAACCTAAGTTACAACACGTCACACAACATTTAAATCAGCCATGTCCACTGTAGCTACAGCACAGCAGGAACCAACACGTGACACTGCCAACACAGCTGTGTGATGACTGTTGGTTGTTACTGGAGCTGGACGAAATTAGGAAAGGGGTTTGAGTTAGTTTAAATTGAGATGATGGGAAATTAACATTTTATAGGAATTAGATTTTCGGACTGTCCAGAAGATGGGGCTGACATCTCTTTCGAAACCTACGTAACAATGCAATCAACACGTCATACCGCATACGACTGTTACCTACATAGCTGTAATTATACAATGTGCGCTGTCTGTACACATTGCTTTGTTTACTTCGTGTGTATACGTCAAAGGATGTAAAGTGCTGGGGAACCGACATGTTTGTTGATATATTGTGCAGCTGTAAGTTTGCTGGTTTTAATTTTGTATCAATATAAAATGGAGAAGTAAATACATTGTTGATTAAATGCTAAACTTTGCACCGCTAAATGAAATAGCTACTTGTGTAAACAATTAAGTATAATTGTTTGGACCATTGTCAACAACTGTTCGGTTATGACTATAAATAAGACTCATTTAGAGAACATCGATTTGTCGATTAGAAAATGTTTTACCTTTTAAATATGCGAAAATATTTGAAGGGTTTAAATGTGTGTGGATTTCAGCGGGAGGATTCAGGATTTGCAATCTCTGATTACTAATTTTCATCCAACAAGAACGGCGAAATATCCGAATTTAGTACACATTCCACTGACTTTATTAATCGATTTCTTCATTTTGCGAAAGGCTCAGAAATTCATTCCATTTACGATCAGTATTGCCAATCTCTGTACGAGTCTCGAGAGACATTTTCTTCTAACTTTCAGTCTTCTTCTTCTTCTTCCTGCATGACAGATTTCTTGTAAAATATAGCAATGTGTTTTGTGTGGATCTCAGAACAAACAGCGATTATTTCACTGTACAACATTAACTGACTGGTTTGTATAACTGAGACGGAGTGTGTTTACTGCGCGGTACGGACTGTATTTATGTGTTTTGTGTGGATCTCAGAACAAACAGCAATTATTTCACTGTACAACATTAACTGACTGGTTTGTATAACTGAGACGGAGTGTGTTTGCTGCGCGGTACGGACTGTATTTATGTGTTTTGTGTGGATATCAGAACAAACAGCGATTATTTCACTGTACAACATTAACTGACTGGTTTGTATAACTGAGACGGAGTGTGTTTACTGCGCGGTACGGACTGTATTTATGTGTTTTGTGTGGATCTCAGAACAAACAGCGATTATTTCACTGTACAGCATTAACTGACTGGTTTGTATAACTGAGACGGAGTGTGTTTACTGCGCGGTACGGACTGTATGTGTTTTGTGTGGATCTCAGAAGAAACAGCGATTATTTCACTGTACAGCATTAACTGACTTGTTTGAATAACTGAGACGGAGTGTGTTTACTGCGCGGTACGGACTGTATGTGTTTTGTATGGATCTCAGAACAAACAGCGATTATTTCACTGTACAGCATTAACTGACTGGTTTGTATAACTGAGACGGAGTGTGTTTACTGCGCGGTACGGACTGTATGTGTTTTGTATGGATCTCAGAACAAACAGCGATTATTTCACTGTACAACATTAACTGACTTGTTTGAATAACTGAGACGGAGTGTGTTTACTGCGCGGTACGAACTGAATATTTATATGTACACACCTAAAGCCCAGTGGTTACTATATGTACCACCATGTTTAACATTCACAAATTCTACGTTCTGCCCACACAGTGTATTTATGTGTTTTGTGTGGATCTCAGAACAAACAGCGATTATTTCAGTGTACAACATTGACTGACTGGTTTGTATAACTGAGACGGAGTGTGTTTACTGCGCGGTACGGACTGTATTTATGTGTTTTGTGTTGATCTCAGAACAAACAGCGATTATTTCACTATACAACATTAACTGACTGGTTTGTATAACTGAGACGTAGTGTGTTTACTGCGCGGTACGGACAGTATTTATGTGTTTTGTGTGGATCTCAGAACAAACAGCGATTATTTCACTGTACAACATTAACTGACTGGTTTGTATAACTGAGACGTAGTGTGTTTACTGCGCGGTACGGTCTGTATTTATGTGTTTTGTGTGGATCTCAGAACAAACAGCGATTATTTCACTACAGCATTAACTGACTGGTTTGTATAACTGAGACGGAGTGTGTTTACTGCGAGGTACAGACTGAATATTTATATGTACACACTTAAAGCCCAGTGGTTACTATATGTACCACCATGTTTAACATTCACAAATTCTACGTTCTGGCCACACAGTGTATTTATGTGTTTTGTGTGGATCTCAGAACAAACAGCGATTATTTCAGTGTACAACATTAACTGACTGGTTTGTATAACTGAGACGGAGTGTGTTTACTGCGCGGTACGGACTGTATTTATGTGTTTTGTGTGGATCTCAGAACAAACAGCGATTATTTCACTGTACAGCATTAACTGACTGGTTTGTATAACTGAGACGGAGTGTGTTTACTGCGCGGTACGGACTGTATTTATGTGTTTTGTGTGGATCTCAAAACAAACAGCGATTATTTCACTGTACAGCATTAACTGACTGGTTTGTATAACTGAGACGGAGTGTGTTTACTGCGCGGTACGGACTGTATTTATGTGTTTTGTGTGGATCTGAGAACAAACAGCGATTATTTCCCTGTACAACATTAACTGACTGGTTTGAATAACTGAGACGGAGTGTGTTTACTGCGCGGTAATAACTGAATATTTGTATGTACACACCTAAACCCCAGTGGTTACTATATGTACCACCAAGTTTAACATTCACAAATTCTGGGTCTTTAAGTAAAACAGTTCACCCTTCGTCTTTAAAGGGATAAAGTTAATGTGGCAAGAGTTCTGTTTTCAAATACCGCACAAATTTCAATCATGTCACTTAAACACTTTTCCTCTATTATCCACGCACGTAAAATACCAGGTCACGCATTATGTAGCCTTCTATGGATTTCACCGTGTGGTATGGTATCTGATCTACGTCGCGGCGGAAGCCTGAAATCACTTATACAGTGTAGCTGTTCTTTTAGTAAGAGTGAGCCTGAACCCCACAGTGCAGCCTTATCGTCTCCAAGCTACACATCTCATTTAGTGGGTCAGCATAAAGAGACTGGAACTGCTGAGAGCAGACGAAATGGTTAGAGCAAGACGGTTCTAACGCCATGTCGTTTATGGCACCTCGTAGAAATGTACGAGGTGTGACTAAGGGGGAAGCTAAATTACACATGAAGCGAAACTGAAACGTGGGAAGAAATTTCGACTTGAATCTACATGAACGGAATGTTACGCTAATATTTTCCTGACTTTACGAATAATGGATACTTGTGGTAAACGTAGGGAATATCCGGGATTGCTCAGTAAGTACAGTGACTAGACTGCATGTTGGTAGACCGTGGAATCGGAGTTCCATTATCAGTAGAAGGTAAGTGTTTATTCCGTTATCCATAGCGTCCAGAACTGCTCTGGGGTGCAACTAACTTCCTTTCAACGGGTAGCGTGGGTAAAACAGCCGGGTCATGAAGCTGGCCGCTCACCTTCGTCCAGTGCCGAAGTTAAGAATGGGTGGAGACTCTCACCCCTTTTCTCCCATATGCCTTAAATTCGTGTTACTAAAACACAGTAAGAAGTTGACCTTGTAGCGCTTCTTAAGTTTAAAAACTATCCCGCTTCAGGTTGGGCAGGTGCGT
>JAJKFL010000010.1:21350585-21393085 GCA_021186555.1 Reticulitermes speratus
TGTGTTGTAGCGCGCTGTTCTACCTCACGCAGAAGTTATATTATAACCTCCGAACCAACATCTTATATTATCACTGTGATGTTAACAGCTGGAATTTCTGTGAAACTGGAAAGTTTTCTCTTCGCTTTGCAAGCTGATTGTAGAAGTCGATAGGAAGTGCCGGTAAATCTTTCAACACTTCAAGCGGAACGAGAGTGTGGGGATCAGTGTTGTCTGATCTTGGTAAGATTGAACTCGGAGCAATCTTAGTGGGTCCCTAGGGAGATGAAGCATGGATGTAGTGCATTAAACGGAAACCCTTGCTGACTTTTTCGTTAATAGAAATCCAAACACCTCAACTAACATTCAGAATAAAGTAACCCAGTACTTGCGATCTGCACTTTTCGCCAAATATTATTTGGAAGACCAAATCAAGAAGAATGAGTTGGACGGGGCATGTAGCACGTATGGGGAAGAGGAGAGATGCATACAGGGTTTTAGTGTGGAATCCTGAGGAAAGGAGACAACTTGGAAGTCGTAGGCATAGATGGGAGAATAATATTAAAATGGATCTTCAAGAAATGGGATGGGTGGCATGGACTGGATTGATATGGCTCAAGATAGGGACAGGTGGCGGGCTGTTGTGAATGCGGTAATGAACTTCCGAGTTTGCATAACATGTGGGGAATTTTTTGACCAGTTGAGGAACTGTTATATTCTCAGGGAGGAATGCGCTCCATGGAATTAGTTTCGGAATTTCGGGTGGGTAACTGGCTTCAGAGCCGATCTGAGTGGCCGCGCGGTCTCAGGCGTCGGTCTGCGGCCGTTCGCTTGCTGAGATTGTGTGTTGGAAACCTTCCGGGGGCTTGGATGTCTGTCTGTTGTGAGTGTTGTTTGTTGTCAGGTAGAGGTCTCTGCGTCGGGCTGATCACTCGTCCAGAGGAGTCCTACCGAGTGTGGTGTGTCTGAATGTGATCGTGAAGTCTCAATAATGAGGAGGCCCTGGCCCACTGGGGGCTGTTGCGGTATGTAAAAAAAATTCGTGGCTTGTGTACGGACACAACCGCAATCGTTTAAGGCGTGAATCGTCTTTGTGTTATTAGAGGAAGGGTAAGATGTAAATGAATGAAGTCTTGGTGGTTATAAGTGAAGTATAATTGTATATATCAAAGGCCGACGATAGGAGAAGTAAGATACATATGGCATAGTAGTGGCGCACTCGAAGAACTCGCGTCGGCGTTGACGCGCTCGGCTTTCTTACGCTCTCTATACAATCTGCATCGTTCGGCATTAGTCAATTTGGGCGTCTCTGATTCCTTTTGAATTTTTCTTTCCAATGATGTACGTTTCTTACATTTCTGTTCATATTTCCTTTGCAATTTATTCGACATTATGAAAATTTTCTTCAACTCAGCACACTTATCGGCTTATAACTTTACAAATTTTATTTTACCGGTTACTATTGCTAAATAATATTGTAGATCCTGTTATTCTCTACACATCGACACCAATTTCAACGTCCTATCTCTTCGCAATCCAAAGTTACACTGCCCAAACCCCGCGCGGCGTCGCCATTTTCAGTGTTCACGCGCAAGCGCTACCCTCCCCCCTCACCGCTGCACACCCCGACTACCCACCATTTTAGATACGGACATCAACCCTCTATCCAACAAAATTTAAATCATTACATTATCATTTATAGTTTACGAGATATAAGCGCGACAAATCTTGCCATTTTTTTTGGTCGCTAGAGTTGTCGTAGAGACCCCCTACACCGGACCGAAATTAAAGACGTATTGACGTCAAAAAATAGCTTCTGGTACTTGACCCCAGGCATTGCTTAGTTCCTCTGACGATGAGTCAAACCTGAATGAGCGATGTTTGTCCATATTACGGAGGGTTCTACACTTGCGACGAGGTTCCGTAACTAACGGTGTGGTGATGGTGGTGGTGATGGTGGTGGTGGCATCATTCTACGTTAGGTATTCTGATGCAGTTATTAGTACCGTTGTAGTATTTATTAGTTTTGCTTGTACAGTCTGCGGGCAAGACAAAATCGGGAGCATATTTAACCCCCGAGGTGTATATTTTGATTTTGCTTTGGCCACAACATTGGGGTGTCCTTGCTAACTTCAGCGGGCTGATATGCCCTAGTCCTTGGGATACGAGAGCGGTTTACTACGAACGCGGGCCACACAGCCTTCAATTTGTGAACGCTCTCTGAATTTCTACTGTTAAGTGTGTGGTTTGGGATGTGGCATGGGAAGTTAGATTGGACATGCAGCAGAATTTCGCCGCCACAGCGCTGAAGCTAAGGGAGGAGGACACAAGAGGGGAATGACAACAAGTTTGTACATTACCACAAACTTTTGGGCTTGAAGCCAAATCTGAATGGGTCGCCGAAACGCTGACCGCAGTGAAAACGTGAGCCATCTACCATGTAGCGATTAGAGGGGCGCAAGGTTACTGGGACTGACGTCCCGGTGTAGAAGCCCTATCGTATCAATTCGCCCCACTCGCGGGAGGCGCCGTTGAAATATCACTTTGACGTACGTTGTCACCGCAAGGTGTCAGCAGACGTCTCCATCGGGCAGGCAAGGTGTCTGCTGCAGGCCTCTTCAGATCCTCTTGGACGTACGGGACTGGTTGTAGGGTGCCAGAACGGGTTTTTGACGTTCCCTCGGAAGAAGGAGATGCAGCTCGACTGCTCCACTGCTCTTGACCCCAAGATTCTTATTTTGCGTTTATGTTCTAATTGCTTTTAACCGACCCATGAAGACCTTGGCTTCGCGTGTAGAAACTTGCAGTGGTTTTTCGTCTTGCGATCTCTTCTCGCAGGAGAAGAAGGCTGAGCTATGCTGCAGTGGCGCCATTTCTGCTGCACGCCCACTCTATCCTCCAACATCACCACCACCACAATCGATATTAAACATAAAGACGCAGTTCGTACCTCATAGAGAACATCGAGTGCTTTGTTTGAAATGACAAATCGGAGAATGCTGTGAAAGGAAGTGTGGTTGATTATTTTAAGAATTATTTGAAGCACGTAAATACGTTGGGTAGAATGCAGGGTTGGGGGCACGCGGTGGCGCAGTTGGTTGAGGCACTGCGCTACTAACCGGAACGTCGCGGGTTCGATTCCCGATGATGTCATTGGAATTTTTCATTGACATAATCGTTTCGGTCGCACTATGGCCCTGGGGTCGACTCAGCCTCCAACAGAAATGAGTACCAGGAATCTTTCCTGGGGTTAAAAGCGGCCGGTGCGTAGGGCTGACAACCTTACCACCTTCATGTGCCGATTGTCTAAAAAACCTGGGAGCCTCGACCTCCTGGAGCCCTAAGGGCCTGCCAAGGCTTGTATGGGACCACTTTACCTTAGTATGTAGGGTTTTTAGTGTTAAACATGGAGGTATATATATTTACCACTAGACCTTTAAGGGATGATTATGGTAATCGTAGCAACATCTCGTGTACGGAAGTTTTTGTCTTCCTTAAATATGTTGCTGACGGAAAGACAAGGACAAAATGAATCAAGGAAGAAATGTAACAAAGCAAAATGTACATGTTACTGGTATAGTGTGGACATTTTGATGGCATGTAATGCTTTAGAGAGGATTCGAAGAGTGGAGACTTCATGTGGAAGGGAAATATAAAAATTTCGCCAAGAATCGGGGGGAGAAATTTTGGGCAGAGCAATGTAATAGAGAACAATGAGATTGGAATTGTAAGAGAATGGCGTTTATTGAGAATTGGAATTGTATTGGAAGCTGTACAAGACATAATGTTGAGTTATTGAAATATGTTCAGTCTAGGGAAAATGTCTGTTTTTCTGTTTAGGGATTAGGCGTTTTGTAAACGTAAGATATTATTTATAAGTGTGGTGAACAGATGTATAAAGCGAACACAATGCAGCTTACAGAATTTTATGACGGCGTTGTACGAATGACTGCTGGACCGTATAAACCGGTGTAGAGAAACGTTTTGTAGCTCGAGGGACATTTGAAAACCTCCGAAACGTCCGCATGCCGGAAACAAATTTTTACCAGCAAACGTCTTATTTCGTTTTACGAAAATTTATTTGATATTAAGCGATTGATTGAAATTACTATTCATTTATTACTAGTCTCAGTTCAAGAAAAATTAATATACTAATTAATCATAATTTCGTTTTTAGGATTAACATTATTTTTTTAAAAATGGAAGACCATCAGTGACGAGCTTGCCCTGTCTTTTATTGCGACTGATATTTTTGTAAGAAACACGCGGAATTCCGTTCTATAAAGTCATGTCTGACATACATTTTAACTAGTTACTGTAATGTGTTTAATACTGAGACAGTAAGTGGGATTGAGGAGCTTACCACCCTGTATTTATGTTACTCTCGTCAGTGTGTGCTGTTGTAAGGTCCCAAAGTAGGATGTTGAGGAGCTTACCACCCTGTATTTATGTTACTCTCGTCAGTGTGTGCTGTTGTAAGGTCCCAAAGTAGGATGTTGAGGAGCTTACCACCCTGTATTTATGTTACTCTCGTCAGTGTGTGCTGTTGTAAGGTCCCAAAGTAGGATGTTGAGGAGCTTACCACCCTGTATTTATGTTACTCTCGTCAGTGTGTGCTGTTGTAAGGTCCCAAAGTAGGATGTTGAGGATCTTACCACCCTGTATTTATGTTACTCTCGTCAGTGTGTGCTGTTGTAAGGTCCCAAATAGGATGTTCCTATGTAATATGCTCCAGGAACCGTAAAGAAATTTAACTTCGCCTGCTAAGTTCACCTATCGTGACCTGCTACGGGCTAGAAGTTCCGGGGTTCAAACCCCGGTTGTTGCAATATTCTTTTCTTCACCACACCCCTTAAGACCGGCCCTAGGGCCCACCCAGCCTCCTGTAAAATGGGTACCGAGTCTCTCTGTCTGAGATAAAGCGGTTGGGGCGTGACGTTGACCAACCATCCAATCTAGCATGGATAGATATATCACTACTCCCCTATGTGCCTCCAATGGCATATTACGGGGCGACCTTTACCTTTACCTTCGCTAAGTTAAACAGGCGATTCAAAAAATTGTCCTTTATTCTGTCGAGGTAGCATAGGTGTATTCAACACTCTCACGGGCTGTGGATTTAACTGGAAGGGCTTCGGGTTGCTCATCACCACGACATGCGCCATGTCTTTGTCAGTTGTCAGGTGCGATGTAAAGGTCTCTGAGCTCCCAAATGAACAATAGCTTCAGTAGCTTCGTTTTTCACTTTACCCCCAAACACCCCCCCCCCCAAGATAGTTACGTTCCGAGCACCTGCTCTTTACTGTAATGTCAAGGTGCCGTGTGCACTGCGTTACCCTGAGAGGCTTAATTTCAAACAGTTACATCTTTGATTTGAGGCTTCCGCCGCGATGTAACTGAAATCTGTGACCTGGGTTATTACACGGCGTCGTATGGTAATTATTTACCGACGTTTCGGGACAACGTATCGGTCCCATCCTCACGGGTCAAGATTCCGAGTAGCAAAAAAAGGTACTTTCCTACTCGGAATCTTGACCCGTGAGGATGGGACCGATACGTTGTCCCGAAACGTCGGTAAATAATTACCATACGACGCCGTGTAATAACCCAGAAGACCACAGATTTCAGTTACATCTTTAATGAATGCGTGATTTCAGTCTTTCGCCGCCGTGTAAATGAGACCTTCGCTCTATTGGGATGTTACGCAGCGTAGATTGGTAGCTGTCGACGTTTTGGGACAGCGTATAAATGCTATCTTCAAGGGTCAAGAAATCCCTTGACCCTTGAGGATGGGACTGATATGTTGACCCGAAACGTCTGGAAGTAACTACCAATCTACGATGCGTAAAATTCCAGAAGAACAAAGATCTCATCTCTGTTAAGTTGGGTAGCGATTTAATAACAACCCGGTGGTTTTGTAGCCCATTCTGTATTCCCACATAGCCCATGAAAGGTATCGTTTGTGATATTCTCATTATACGTGACCCGCTGTACAAGATAACATTCAGATAAATCTGGTTCTTTTGCGGACTTCTGTTGTCAGTGACGGAAAAGTAATGATTAAGGCTTATATAAAAGGGAGCAGAAATAGAGAGAAGTGTTTTATTTAACGACTATGTTTCATGTTAAAATTATATACAGTCGGTGGTGGATGAAGGAAGTGTCAGCGTGGAGCATTGATGGAATGATATTGACAGGGGAACACTGACGTACCTGTAGTACTGCCACGTAGTCAACTGTCCGCAAAATGTCGATGTGAGTACAGCATCTAATACCCCATTGATACCTTGTGCTGTGATAGTTGTATTTTCAACTAAGTGGTACAATATATTATTAAATATAATACATGCACACGTATGTAGACGAAAATGATTACATTTTCAGTACTGAATGAATCCCTTCATATGTTACTACAGTCATACACAGGCATGTTGTAATAAGGCCGGACTTCACCAGCGTAAAATGATTACGATTTCTATCCATACAAAGCCTGTTCTTCTGCCTAAAAGATGGTTATTTCTTTGCGAAAGGCTCAGAAATTCATTCCATTTACGATCAGTGTTGCCAATCTCTGTACGAGTCTCGAGAGACATTTTCATCTAACTTCCAGTCTTCTTCTTCTTATTTTTTCTGCATGACAGGTTTCTTGTAAAATATAGCGATGTGGTTTAGCTTCGCGCTCCAATATGCAAATACATATTGGTAGAGTGTAGCAGGATGTTGGTGAAACCGGTCGGTAGTAAATATATACATTGCTGTGCCATTTGAATATATACGATATTATTGACGTAGCCGTAAGCTACAAAGCGCATTCATTCTAAGGGTACACGAGAGGGAACTAAAAAATGTGAAAATTAATCTTAATGGTGCATTTGAAACGAGTGTGAGGAGAGTTGTGTGTAAAGAAATGTGCATTTCTGTAAGCACTTGAACACAAGGATTGTTTCTGACTGCTGGACACTGATGTGTGATGTGTGTAGAGCACAAAATTGTTCACATACACACAAAGTGGGGCGTTTGTTTTGGTTCTGTTTCTGAGTCTGAAGACTTTCAGCAAACACATTAGCCACAAATAGTACTGAAATATAGCGTACACCTGAGTTACTTTCTGATATGTATCGTGACCATTGTTATAATGTTCTTGCTTGTTACTGAACTGTGTCGTGACCATTGTTATAATGTTCTTGCTTGTTACTGAACTGTGTCGTGACAATTGTTATAATGTTCTTGCTTGTTACTGAACTGTGTCGTGACCATTGTTATAATGTTCTTGCTTCTTACTGAACTGTGTCATGACCTTTGTTATAATGTTCTTGCTATTTATTGAACTGTGTCGTGACCATTGTTATAATGTTCTTGCTTGAAGCTGAATTGTATTGTCACCATTGTTATAATATTCTTGCTTCTTACTGAACTGTGTCGTGACCATTGTTATAATATTCTTGGTTCTTACTGAACTGTGTCGTGACCATTGTTATAATGTTCTTGCTTGAAGCTGAATTGTATTGTCACCATTGTTATAATATTCTTGCTTCTTACTGAACTGTGTCGTGACCATTGTTATAATATTCTTGGTTCTTACTGAACTGTGTCGTGACCATTGTTATGTTCTTGCTTCTTACTATAACACACAAAAAAACAACAACTACTACTACTACTACTACTACTACTACTACTACTACAGGTTTTTACACAAAGCACATTAAAGAAAACATCAGGTAAAAAGAAAGGTACAGTTTTTCGTGTCTGCGCCGTAAAGGAGGCATGCATACAAGGGGAGTAGAGGTATGGCTCCACTCATTCGTAACCTCAGCACTAGATGGAGGTGAGTGGTCGAATTCACGCGCCGCTCGCTTTACCCAAGGAACGAACCGCGGTACCCGTTGAATAAGAAGCTGGTTGGGCCGTAGAGCTGTCTAAAGTTTGGAAGAGCGTAACGGGAAGTGACAGCTGTCCATATCTTGATCAGAAAACTGTCAGCAGAATTAGACGAAGTGTGCGTTGTTTTACATTCGTCCTTATTGGCAGATACGTACTATGTATGTCCCACCGCCGATCGCAGTGGCCGCGCGGTCTAATGCGTGAGTCTGTGAGCGCTCGTTTGCTGGGACTGCGGGTTCGAATTCTGCCGGAAGCATGGAAGGCTGTCTCTTGTGATTGTTGTGTGTTGTCAGGTAGAGGTCTCTGCGTCGGGCTGATCACTCGTCCAGAGGAATCCTACCGACTGTGGTGTGTCTGATTGTGTGATCGTGAAGTGTTGATAATGAGGAGGCCCTGGCCCACTATGGCAGTGTCTGTCACAAAACGTGTGGGTCACACGAAATGTAACTGTCTGCATGGAACAGAGTCGTTCTTGAGACGTTGGAAGTTCCTCAGCTAGTTGTACGGTTCCCCGCATTATATGGTAACAGGTTGCTTGTTATCCTGTTCACAACAGCGCACTAGTCCCTATCCTGAACAACGTCAATTCAATCCACGCCCCCTTTCCTGTTTGAGGTCCATTTTAATACTTTCCTTACATGTAAAAGGTAAAGGTAAAGGTCTCCCTAGAACAGACTATGAAGGCCCAGAGGGGGAGTAGAGGTATAGCTCTAGTCTTTCGTATAACCCCGGCACTAGATGAGGGTGGGTGGTCAACTCCACGCCCCGGCCGCTATAACCCCAGGAAAGAGACCGGTACCCATTGTATATGAGGCTGGGTAGGCCCCAGGACCGGTCTGGACGGGTGCAGAAAATCTCGCCCTCACCGGGATATTTTTTTTTTGCCTGTCCGGGGTTTTTTCCCTCTGATCCATTTTTGTACTGTTTAAATCCTTTCGTCCTTCATGTCACTTTACGTTCCATATTACCGTCCTTACAACAAACACAACACAAACATCCATGTCCCCGGTGGGATTCGAACCCACAATCCTAGTAAGCGAGCGGCGGCAGACACACGCCTTAGATCGCGCGGCCACTGGGATCGGCGATTCGATCCCCTGACCGTCCATCGCGTAGCAAGTCTCTATACCGACTGAGCTATCGCGGCCCACCTCACATGTAAGCCGGAGTCTTCTAAGGTTTTCTTTTTAAGTTTTCAAACCAAAACCCTGTGGCATATGTCTTCTCTCGAATGTTTGCCAAATGAAATTGTAGCAGAATATTATTAATTGCAGCTGAAGAATATTAAAACTCCAAAGCTCAGTGGTTACTTTATGTACCACAAGATTTAACATGAAAAAATTCTACCTTCTGCGCACACAGTATACTTATGTATTTTGTATGGGTTTGAAAATAAAGGGTGATTACAGCATTAACTTGTGGCACGCGGTGGCGCAGTTAGTTGAACACTGCGCTCCAAGCCGGAAGGTCGCGGGTTCGATTCCCGATGGTGTAATTGTAATTTTTCATTGACTTACTCCATTCGGCCGCACTATTGCCGTGGGGTCGACTCAGCCTCTAACAGAAATGAGTACCAGGAATTATATCCTGGGGGGTAAAGGCGGCCGGTGCGTAGGCCTGACAAACTTACCACCTTCATGTGCCGATTGTCTAGACATTCTGGGAGCGTCAACCTCCTGGAACCCTAAGGGCCTGTGCAGGCCTGTAATGGGATTGCTTTACCTTTGTAGGAAAGGGATACCTGTGTCAACAAAGCGTCTGGGTTGCGGGTTCGAAAGCCGAGTATCCTTCCTTCGATTTACGACAGATAAATGAGTTTACGTTCTTTCCAAAACGCCATTTTCTGATCTGGTTTTAACCTCTTAGGGCCTAGTGTTTACTATATGTACCACCAGTTTAACATTCACAAATTCTACGTTCTGCCCACACAGTGTATTTATGTGTTTTTTGTGGATCTCAGAACACACAGCGATTATTTCACTATACAGCATTAACTGACTGGTTTTTATAACCGAGACAGTGTGTTTACTGCGCGGTACGAACTGAATATTTATGTGTACACACCTAAAGCCCAATGGTTGCTATATATACCGCCACGTTTAATATTCACAAATTCTACGTTCTGCCCACACAGTGTATTTATGTGTTTTGTGTGGATCTCGGACGAAACAGTGATTATTGCACTGTACATCAGTAACTTTACTGGTTTCTATAACCGAGACAGAGTGTGTTTACTACGCTGTACAAACTGAATATTTATATG
Organism: Reticulitermes speratus; assembly: GCA_021186555.1. Classification (NCBI taxonomy): domain Eukaryota; kingdom Metazoa; phylum Arthropoda; class Insecta; order Blattodea; family Rhinotermitidae; genus Reticulitermes; species Reticulitermes speratus. Next base: position 21,360,709 of record JAJKFL010000010.1, read on the forward strand.
TACACACCTAAAGCACAGTGGTTACTTTATGTACCACCAGGTTTAACATTCACAAATTCTACGTTCTGCCCACGCACTGTATTTATGTGTTTTGTGTGGATCTCAGAACAAACAGCGATTATTTCGCTGTGCAGCATTAACTGACTGGTTTGTATAACTGAGACGGAGTGTGTTTACTGCGCGGTACGGACTGTATTTATGTGTTTTGTGTGGATCTCAGAACAAACAGCGATTATTTCACTGTACAACATTAACTGACTGGTTTGTATAACTGAGACGGAGTGTGTTTACTGCGCGGTACGGACTGTATTTATGTGTTTTGTGTGGATCTCAGAACAAACAGCGATTATTTCACTGTACAACATTAACTGACTGGTTTGTATAACTGAGACGGAGTGTGTTTACTGCGCGGTACGGACATTACATTTATCCTGTTGTACTTTTGCTATGTAGTTCGATATCTGTGATGTTTCATGTATCACAAAACTGCATGACTGTATGCCTTCTGTCTGTTGTCAGTGTACATTTGCAGTCAGTGAAGTCGATGGCCAGTGACGGTTCTGATATCAGAAAGAACTGGTTCGTGAAAACCTGTGCCCTCAAAACTGGAGTACATGTTTACAGTGTTGTGACATCTGACAGATAATATTTCGGAGCAATCTGCTGTGTCAATCTTCAGGGCAAGAGATGATGACGAAGGCAGCAGTTACCTCCAACACTTGCTGTAGCATTATACAAAATGTTACAGTTTCAGTCTTGCCAATGACATATTGAAACATGTCTAAATATGTGTCAAGTGTTCGGTCATATAAGTCTGTCAGTGACACACTGTCATATGTTTGTCAAGCTTTTCATTATACAAGGTTGTTGCCAGTCTTCAGAAGTATTACTAAGTCAGCCACATCTCGAGAGATACATACATACACACATACATACATTACATACCTACATATATACACACATACATACACACACATACATACACACATACACACACATACGCCACAGTCGTCCTTTACGCTGTAGTTAGTCTCCTGAGTTAGCAGGTGTACCCAAAATCGTGTATAATCAGAACACCACACGTAAATACTGCTGTTTGTGTGTCTGTATGTATGTATGTATGTATGTGTACATTACCAGCTTCACTCTATGCCACATATTCACACAAGCTAAACACATTTCACCAATCATGGACCAATTCATAGCAACACGTTTCTGATTGAGGTTCAAAGTCATCAAACTTACGGAATTTTCGGCCTTCATTAGGTCTTTATTTCGCGTATTTATATTACCGTCAAACACGTACACACGCACACGCATGAAAATAATTCGCCTAAAATGTGGTTATGAAGTACTGGTATTTTGAAATACATTTAAAGGTTAATATTGGCTTTCGAAAATTCTTGGATATTGAATTAAGGGATAGGTTTGGATTTCCTCTTAACAAAATGGATGCACTTGAGGAGTAGTTCGAATTTAAGTCCATAAATTAAAATTGAACTAAGAAAATAAAAATTTTATGTGGAATTTTATCTGCGTTTGTTAATGTCCGATCGGTCTTACGTCGTGTTTCAACATTTTAATTCAGTAACTGCTCTCAGGCCACGCAGTCGAACAAGGAATGTTCGTAACGTACAATAGTGCCTCTCTTATATTGTCACTTCTTTGTTGAACAGAATTTCCCTACTCAGAGGTAATGCAGTTGGCATAACCACATGTCAGAACGCAACTCAATGCGGTGGACCCTGTGTTAGGAAGCAGTGACTGGGCAGACGGTGTACAATAAACATCAGACAGCGGTAAGGAAGGTCAGTGTGTTCTTGTATATAGGGGCTTGTCGGCTAGCGCATGATAATTGAATGATAATTGATAAGGTAGAAGGTAGTGATATAATTTATCGTGAGTTGTATCTTACTTTGTGAATTACTGAGATATAAACACGTAGTATCAGAAGTGTGCAGCATTACACGACTGCCTTCTGAAGTTACTTAGTCTTTATAGTACGCGGCCTTTTGAAAATGTATTAAGGAGGTAGTAATTTGTACACTCCAATGCAGAGTGCATGTGAAATTATTCGACTGACTTCAGTAGTGAGATCTTCACGTCAAAACAAAGAAAGCTGTTCATATAAACATAGGTCCTGAAAAAAAATTCTGTGAATTTAATTGACAAGTATGTGTCATAATAAATACCTTAATTACATAATTTAATTATAACTGACATAATACATCTACAGTATGCATTCCCAATGTAATAACGGTTGAGTTCGTATGGTTTATCAGCACACAATTCACAAAAAAAAATACGCCGCATGGTCACCCCTGACCGTGGGATGTCGCACATTTTCAAAAGCCAGGGGTGGTTACAAACTATTTTTAACCTTAAAAATTTAGTAGCGGAAGATAGGAATCGATATCAGCTGGACTATGTACTAGTGAAACAACGATTCAGGAACAGTGTGAAGGATGTGCAGACACTGCCTGGAGCAGATATTGACTCTGACCACAATTTACTGGTTGCAAAGATCTGCACCAGATTGAAGAAGATCATGAGGTTCCACAAGAAAAAACCAAGATGGGATTTGGAGAAGCTATATGCTCAACGACAGGTAGTACACGATAGACTAGAAGAAAAGCTTGGTGCAATCAAATGTGAAAGTGGGAATGTGGAAGTGCAGTGGAACAATATCAAGAAATGTGTGTTAGATACTATGAGTGGTTTGGTTGGAAAAGTCGAGAGGAGAGCAAGAAAGCCATGGATTACACAGGAGATGATCAGTAAAATGGATGAACGAAGAAAATGGAAGAATGTCAACAATGAAGAAGGACGGAAGAACTACAGAAGACTGAGGAATGAATTGAAAAGAGCCACGGACAACGCCAAGAAGGAATATCTGGAGAGCATATGCGACGAGATCATAGAATTTCAAAGAATAGGACGTTATGATTTAATGTACATGAAGGCAAAGGAACTAGGTTGGAAAGAAAACCATGGGATTCAAAACATTGGCATCGAAGACTCTCAAGGCAATATAATAATAAATCAGAGAAGAGTACTGCAAATTTGGGAGAATTATATCACAGAGCTCTACGATCGAGCTAATCGACCAGAACATCTAGACGTCGAACATGAAGATGAAGTAGATGAAGATGAGAAAGGCCCTTATATTTTGCAAAGTGAAGTGGAAAAAGCTATCAAGGAGATGAGGGATAAGAAGGCTACAGGAGATGATGAGGTACCTGGGGATGTACTCAAAATGTTGGGAGAAGGAGGTCTAAGGCTAATGACACAGATGATCTACAGCATGTATGTAACTGGAGAATGGCCCAGAGATTTTATTGAAGTTACAATGATTGCCTTAAAGAAGAAGCCCAAAGCTACAAAATGCAGCGACCATCGCACAATCAGCATCATCGCTCATGCAGCAAAGATAGTAGCGAGGATACTTAGAAGAAGAATTGAGAGGAAAATTGAAGATGCACTTGGAGAAGATCAGTTTGGATTTAGAAGAGGAAAAGGAACTAGGGATGCAATTGGGATGCTGAGAATAATATCAGAACGAACCTTGGTCATAGATGAGGAATTGTGTGCTTGCTTCATAGACTGGCAGAAGGCATTTGACCGTGTCAACTGGACCAAATTAATGCAAATCCTAAAAGGAATTGGGATAGACTGGCGCGAAAGAAGATTGATCAGCAAATTGTACATGGAACACAGTGTCAAAATACGACTGGACCAAGGGGAGACGAGAAGTGTGAAGATTGGAAGAGGAGTTAGACAAGGTTGCTGCTTGTCACCGATTCTGTTCCACTTATACAGCGAATACCTTACCAAGGAAGCTTTTGAAGGGTTTGGAGACTTCAAAATAGGAGGACAAGTAATTCTCACTGTGAAATATGCAGATGACCTTGTGCTACTGGCTAGGGAAGAAAAGGTGCTACAGGGCATGATTGATAGACTAATTGAAATTGGAAGACGCTATGGAATGGAAATGAATGTGGGAAAAACTAAAGTAATGAAAATCTCAAGGCAACCATCCCCAATGAAAATTATGATAGATCAAAAACAATTGGAGAATGTGGAATATTTCAATTATTTGGGTAGCATGATAACAAGTGATGCAAGGTGTACACGTGAAATTAAATACAGAATTGCCATGGCAAAAGCAGCATTCAACAAGAAGAAAAATCTTTTTACCAGCAAACTGGAATTAAATTTAAGGAAGAAACTAGTAAAGTGCTACGTTTGGAGCATAGCTTTGTATGGTGCTGAAACGTGGACACTTCGGAAAGCAGATCAGAAGTATCTGGAAAGTTTTGAAATGTGGTGCTGGAGAAGAATGGAGAAGTTCAGTTGGACCGATCGTGTGAGAAATGAAGAAGTATTACACAGAGTCAAGGAGGAGAGGAATATCCTACATACAATAAAAAGAAGAAAGGCTAACTGGATTGGTCACATCTTGCGTAGAAACTGCCTTCTGAAACACGTGATTGAAGGAAAGTTAGAAGGAAGGATAGAAATGACGGGACGACGAGGGAGAAGACGTAAGCAGCTACTGGATGACCTTAAGGAAAAGAAGAGATACTGGAAATTGAAAGAGGAAGCACTAGATCGCACCCTGTGGAGAACTCGCTTTGGAAGAGGCTACGGACCTGTCGTAAGACAGACTACAGAATGAATGAATGGACCCTGTGTTAGGAAGCAGTGACTGGGCAGACGGTGTACAATAAACATCAGACAGCGGTAAGGAAGGTCAGTGTGTTCTTGTATAAAGGGGCTTGTCGGCTAGCGCATGATAATTGAATGATAATTGATAAGGTAGAAGGTAGTGATATAATTTATCGTGAGTTGTATCTTACTTTGTGAATTACTGAGATATAAACACGTAGTATCAGAAGTGTGCAGCATTACACGACTGCCTTCGGAAGTTACTTAGTCTTTATAGTACGCGACCTTTTGAAAATGTATTAAGGAGGTAGTAATTTGTACACTCCAATGCAGAGTGCATGTGAAATTATTCGACTGACTTCAGTAGTGAGATCTTCACGTCAAAACAAAGAAAGCTGTTCATATAAACATAGGTCCTGAAAAAAAATTCTGTGAATTTAATTGACAAGTATGTGTCATAATAAATACCTTAATTACATAATTTAATTATAACTGACATAATACATCTACAGTATGCATTCCCAATGTAATAACGGTTGAGTTCGTATGGTTTATCAACACACAATTCACAAAAAAATCCGCATGGTCACCCCTGACCGTGGGATGTCGCACATTTTCAAAAGCCAGGGGTGGTTACAAACTATTTTTAACCTTAAAAATTTAGTAGCTGAAGGATTCCTACCTTTTCAATTGCAGCTGATTACACTAAGTTTCTTAAGTGTCCCCACAGATACAAAATCTAAAGGATTCAGTTCGTCGATCATGGGGGATGTACCTGGAGGTGTAGGTGTTTGTTTGCATATTATTTTATGAAGTTGTTCCTTATTTTGTTTCTGGAATTCTATCCTAGATTTTTGTCCAGGCATTTTGGAGACACACTGCACATGTAACCGCGTTTGGAGTACATTTTATAAAATATGTTTTAGGTATCAGACGTCGCCATGCCACAACGCAAGCAGCACCCAACATTAAGGAATATGTCTATGCAGAAAGTGAGGGAGATGTTGCATGACGTACTGGGAAGGTGGATCAAAAACGTGAGTCTGGCAGACAGGCGTGGCCCTCGGAATTACCGTCGGCAAGTGGAGGTTGTGAAGAAAGAATGTCAGACGGTGAATGAACTTCTAACATCATTACCGATACATATTTTAGATGACCTGATGCCTTTAGTAGTAAGTGACTTTGTGGGGAAACTCTCAGCTCACTGCAAAGAGAATTGGATATATAAAATAAGTATAAGGTTTAAAAATGAACGAAGTACAGGGTGTTACAGTTTAATCTGTAAAGTAAACATACTTACATCGGTGTTACTTCCTTCGACCAAACGATTGAACATAAGAATAAGGAACAGCTGTGCGCAGAGACTTATAATTCAAACATTAAACTCAACACCTAATTTGACTAAATTAGTGTTTGATAATGGAATACGATTTGACAACTCGTCACTCCTGGCCAGTAATATCCACTATCTAACACAGTTGGTGTCATTCACGTATAAGTATTGCTGTACAGACCGAGTTGTAGAGCAGCTGGCATTGCACTGCAGGAAGCTGGAGGAGATCGATGTGAGTAGCTCAGCTGCAGTCACTAATGCTTCTGTTGAGCACCTAATGAAAATAAAAGATTTGAGCTACGTAAACGTAATGTCGACATCAATAACTTCAGAATCATATGGGTTTCTTATCTCAGAATTACCAAAACTCGCAAACATCAGTTGGTCATTTCCAATTTGTGATGTTTTAAACAGTGTTTCAAGTGAGAGTCTCCACAATATAACGTCTATCAAGAGTCACATATATGTCGCCAGTATGCTAACACGTAAATGCCCGAACATTACAAGCCTTATAGCTTATAGCATTGTTGGCTGTGATCTGTCAAGGTTGGCTGCGTTGAACAAATTAGTGGAACTTCACATACAACATGGAGACTACCTGAAGTCTAATATGGAAACTGTACTGCAAGGTGTTGGTCGCAGCCTTGAACGGCTGCACCTGTATGGTGTTACAGATGTAAATATGTATGACATCGTGACACTGTGTTCTTGTTTGCTTAGTCTCCATATTGATAATTGCACAACTGTTCCAACAGAGTTCTACACAACTGTAAGACGTGACCTTCCTCACTTCAAAAGTGTGAATAGTTTAATTATATCTTTTTATCCTGTTAGTGAAGTTTACAACATGCCCTGGGATATTACGTTAATTTGGAAGTATTCGTGTGCAGAGGAGTTAAATTTTTGAGCCATGGTTTCGTAGATCAAGCTGTAAATAACGGCGCATTCAGAAGCATTAAACACTTTGAAGTGGGCGGAACTGACACGGAGGATCTGTCTATGGACACTGTTAGGCTGCTGTTAGACAACTGTGAACATCTGAATACTTTGGGAGTATTGGCAACTTGGCGTCTTGTTACTGCAGAGAATATAAGGCACCTTGAATCTATAGTACGATTAGAAAACCTTGACCTCACAATCAAATGATGTTAAGTTGTCATATGTATACCATATCTGTCAACTGTACTAGAGATGTGACGTTTGCTACAGAATAGGAGAAATCGTGTTGACTACATCTGCGGAATGAAATATAATCAGTGGCGGACTGGCCAGGGTGTCAGCTTGCCCGATGGCAAGTGGGCCACCTTAAACATTAGACAATATGTTAAAAATGTTAATGACCTTTTAGTAGCTTGAAAATATAATAGAAGTACCAATATTATTACTGTCTGCAACTAAAATTTACGTTGTATTACTATTTTGATAAAAAAATTTTAATAAAATCCACCATTTATTTAAAATTAAAAAACTAATAATTTAAAAATTCAATTATAACAATCTGTATTTACATTTAGTATCTAATGTATACTGTCAGTAATATGTACAACATATGTACACTGTAATTACTAAAAAATATACATTTATTTCGCAAAAATAGTAATTGTACGTTTTTTCCAATTATGTATTTTTTTTAAATTTTATTTATTTCTTATAAAAATTAAATTATAGCCTTATAGTTGTGGGTGGGCTCCCTTTGTCTCCTGCGACCCATATTTTTAGACCCAGTCCGCCACTGAATATAATGCCGTAAATCTTAGGGTTATATTTAATGTAATATGTTATTTAAGTTGTAAAGTTCATTGTATCTGTGTACTCCTATATCAAGCAGCAATTTCGGTGTATATGACGTAATATTTTTATGAAATAATTTGTCTAACTTGTGGAGGTCTGTTCCCATGTAAAACTGTAATCATTACCACTTCATTGCTAAAGTTGTTTTTCTGAGTAGGATCCTAATATTTATCTAAATGTTATGGTTTCGGAATTCGAGGCACAATTTTTATTGTCCTAAAACATTAAATTCTATATAATGTGGTTAATTCACGTCAGGAATTTTAATTTCTACTTATATTGGGGATAATGTACATGTGGTTGTAAATTGCACATGAGAAGAATTGAAAAACTTTTTATGCTTTCTTTTTTCGATATCATATTTTCGTACGAAGGGATGCGAATAATAGCTTTAAGGACTTGCGTTCGTAAGTTAAAGTTAATATGGTGCCTGATGGACAACTTTCTGTGGTGGAAGGTAATAATTTTGTAAACAGTCATAATATGTATATGACAATAACTTGTGAGATTGATGTCTAAAGACAATGGCTACTGTTTTAGTGTCTGATACATACAAAACCAGTAACTGTATGAGGCGTAACAACAATATTGGTTACTATTGTATCTGTCATGTTCTTGACATTGTACGTTTTAATGTGTTCCATGTTTTAATAAATATATTTTAACTGTCAAAGGCGATAAAATTTTTTACCCTAGCCTTTCAACTCTATTAATTAGATATTTCTAATAATGCCATTAATAAAGCTAATGTCACTGTCATTACCATTACCACACTCGTTACAACAATGTCACACATGTCGTCTTCAGTTCGCAGTGTGTTCACAAGGCAGTGTACAGTTTACTGTCTGTCTGTGTGTCCCCAGTTCCCACTAAATCCTGTTCCCGTTGCTGTACGACGCATTACAAACCACCAACTAAACCTAAGTTACAACACGTCACACAACATTTAAATCAGCCATGTCCACTGTAGCTACAGCACAGCAGGAACCAACACGTGACACTGCCAACACAGCTGTGTGATGTTTGTTGGTTGTTACTGGAGCTGGACGAAATGAGGAAAGGGGTTTGAGTTAGTTTAAATTGAGATGATGGGAAATTAATATTTTATAGGAATTAGATTTTCGGACTGCCCAGAAGATGGGGCTGACATCTCTTCCGAAACCTACGTAACAATGCAATCAACACGTCATACCGCATACGACTATTACCTACATAGCTGTAATTATACAATGTGCGCTGTCTGTAAACATTGCTTTGTTTACTTCGTCTGTATACGTCAAAGTATGTAAAGTGCTGGGACACCGACATGTTTGTTGATATATTGTACAGCTGTAAGTTTGCTGGTTTTAATTTTGTATCAATATAAAATGGAGAAGTAAATACATTGTTGATTAAATGCTAAACTTTGCACCGTTAAATGAAATAGAAACTTGTGTAAAAAATTAAGTATAATTGTTTGGACCATTGTCAACAACTGTTCGGTTATGACTATAAATAAGACTCATTTAGAGAACATCGATTTGTCGATTAGAAAATGTTTTACCTTTTAAATATGCGTAAATATTGAAGGATTTAAATGTCTGTGGATTTCAGCGGGAGGATTCAGGATTTGCAGTCTCTGATTACTAATTTTCATACAACAAAAACGTTGAAATATCCGAATTTAGTAGACATTCCACTGACTTTATTAATCGATTTCTTCACTTTGCGAAAGGCTCAGAAATTCATTCCATTTACGATCAGTGTTGCCAATCTCTGTACGAGTCTCGAGAGACATTTTCTTCTAACTTTCAGTCTTCTTCTTCTTCTTCTTATTCTTTCTGCATGACATGTTTCTTGTAAAATATAGCGATGTGGTTTAGCTTCGCGCTCCAATGTGCAAATACATATTGGTAGAGTGTAGCAGAATGTTGGTGAAACCGGTCGGTAGTAAATATATACACTGCTGTGCCATTTGAATATATAAGATATTATTGACGTAGCCGTAAGCTACAAAGCGCATTCATTCTAAGGGTACACGAGAGGGAACTAAAAAATGTGAAAATTAATCTTAATGGTGCATTTGAAACGAGTGTGAGGAGAGTTGTGTCTAAAGAATAGTGCATTTCTGTAAGCACTTGAACACAAGGATTGCTTGTGACTGCTGGACACTGATGTGTGATGTGTGTAGAGCACAAAATTGTTCACATACACACAAAGTGGGGCGTTTCTTTTGGTTCTGTTTCTGAGTCTGAAGACTTTCAGCAAACACATTAGCCACAAATAGTACTGAAATATAGCGTACACCTGAGTTAATTTCTGAACTTTATCGTGACCATTGTTATAATATTCTTGCGATTATTTCACTGTACAACATTAACTGACTGGTTTGTATAACAGAGACGGAGTGTGTTTACTGCGCGATACGAACTGTATTTATGTGTTTTGTGTGGATCTCAGAACAAACAGCGATTATTTCACTGTACAACATTAACTGACTGGTTTGTATAACTGAGACGGAGTGTGTTTACTGCGCGGTACGGACTGTATTTATGTGTTTTGTGTGGATCTCAGAACAAACAGCGATTATTTCACTGTACAACATTAACTGACTGGTTTGTATAACAGAGACGGAGTGTGTTTACTGCGCGGTACGGACATTACGTTTATCCCGTTGTACGTTTGCTATGTAGTGCGATATCTGTTATGTTTCATGTATCACAAAACTGCATGACTGCAGTGAAGTCGATGACCAGTGGCGGTTCTGATATCGTGAAGAACTGGTTCGGGAAAACCTGTGCCCTCGAAACTGGAGTACATATTTACAGTATTGTGACATGTGATAGATAATAATTCGGAGCTATCTGCTGTGTCAATCTTCAGGGCAAGAGATGATGACGGAAGCGGCAGGTACCTCCAACACTTGCTGTAGCATTATACAGAATGTCACAGTTTCAGTCTTGCCAATGACAGATTGAAACATGTCTAAATATGTGTCAAGTGATCGGTCATATAAGTCTGTCAGTGACACATTGTCATATGTTTGTCAAGCTTTTCATGATACAAGGTTGTTGCCAGTCTTCAGAAATATTGCTAAGTCAGCCACATCTCGAGAGTTACATACATACCTACATACATACACACATACATACATACCTACATATATACACACATACGTACGTACATACATACATACATACATACACACACATACACATACATACCTACATACCTACATATGTACACACATACGTACGTACATACATACAAACATACACACACATACGTACATACATACGTACATACATACATACACACATACATACATACCTACATATATACACACATACGTACATACATACATACAAACATACACACACATACGCCACAGTCGTCCTTTACGCTGTAGTTAGACTCCTGACTTAGCACGTGTACCCAAAATCGTGTATAATCAGAGCACCACACGTAAGTACTGCTGTGTGTGTCTATATGTATATATGTATGTATGTATATATGTATGTATGTATTCGTATGTGTACATTACCAGTTTCCCTCTATGCCACATATTCACACACGCTAAACACTTTTCATCAATCGTGTACCCATTCACAGCAACACGTTTCTGATTCAAGTTCAAAGTCATCAAACTTACGGAATTTTCGGCCTTCAATAGGGCTTTATTTCGCGTATTTATATTACCGTCAAACACGTATACACGCACACGCATGAAAATAATTCGCCTAAAATGTGGTTATGAAGTGCTGTTATTTTGATATACATTTAAAGGTTAATATTGGCTTTCGAAAATTCTTGGATATTGAATTAAGGGATAGGTTTGGATTTCCTCTTAACAAAATGGATGCACTTGAGGAGTAGTTCGAATTTAAGCCCGTAAATTAAAATTTAACTAAGAAAATAAAAAAATTATGTGGATTTTTATCTGCGTTCGTTAATGTCCGATCGGTCTTACGTCGTGTTTCGACATTTCAATTCAGTAACTGCTCTCAAGCCACGCATTCGAACAAGGAATGTTCGTAACTGAGAATATTGCCTCTCTTATACTGTCACTTCTTTGTTGAACAGAATTTCCCTACTCAGAGGTAATGCAGTTGGCATAACCACATGTCAGAACGCAACTCAATGCGGTGGACCCTGTGTTAGGAAGCAGTGACTGGGCAGACGGTGTACAATAAACATCAGGCAGCTGTAAGGCAGGTCAGTGTGTGCTTGTGTGAAAGGTCATTTCAGCTAGCTCATGATAATTGAATGATAATTGATAAAGTAGAAGGTAGTGATATAATTTATCGTGAGGTGTATCTTACTTTGTGAATTACTGAGATATAAACACGTAGTATCAGAAGTGTGCAGCATTACACGACTGCCTTCTGAAGTTACTTAATCTTTAGAGTACGCGACCTTTTGAAGATGTGTTAAGGAGGTAGTAATGTTTACACTCCAATGTAGAGTGCATGTGAAATTGTTCGACTGACTTCAGTAGTGAGATCTTCACGTCAAAACAAAGAAAGCTGTTCATATAAACATAGGTCCTGAAAAAAATTTTCTGTCAGCTTAATTGACAAGTATGTGTCATAATAAATACCTTAATTACATAATTTAATTATAACTGACATAATACATCTACAGTATGCATTCCCAATGTAATAACGGTTGAGTTCGTATGGTTTATCAACACACAATTCACAAAAAAAACGCCACATGGTCACCCCTGACCGTGGGGTGTTGCTCATTTTCAAAAGTTAGGGGTGGTTGCAAATTTTTTTTAACCTTAAAAATTTAGTAGCTGAAGGATTCCTACCTTTTCAATTGCAGCTGATTACACTAAGTTTCTTAAGTGTCCCCACAGATACGAAATCTAAAGGATTCAGTTCGTCGAACATGGGGGATGTACCTGGAGGTGTAGTTATTTGTGTACATATTATTGTATGAAGTTGTGCCTTATTTTGTTTCGGGAATTGTATCCTCGATTTGTGTCCAGGCATTTTGGAGACACACTGCACATGTAACCGCGTTTGGAGTACATTTTATAAAATATGTTTTAGGTATCAGACGTCGCCATGCCACAACGCAAGCAGCCACCAACCTTATGGAATATGTCTATGCAGAAAGTGAGGGACATGTTGCATGACCTACCGCGAAGGTGGATCAAAGACGTGCATTTTGTAAAAAGCCTTCAGCATTACAATGAGCAAGTGGAGGTTGTGAAGAACGAATGTCTGACGGTGAATGAACTTCTAACATCATTACCGATACACATTTTAGATGACCTGATGCCTCTAGTAATAACAGAGTTTGTGGAGGAACTCTCAGCTCACTTCAAACGGGATTGGGTACCTGAACGAAGTATATGGTTTAAACGAAGTACAAGGTGTGACAATTTAAACTGTAAAGTTGTTTGTAGAAACATACTTACATCGGTGTTACTTCCTTCGACCAAACGATTGAACATAAGAACATGGAACAGCTTTGGGCAGAGACTTATAATTCAGACATTAAATTCAACACCTAATGTGACTAAATTAGTGTTTGATACTTCAGTATGTAGTGACAACTCGTCACTCCTGGCCAGTAATATCCACCACCTAACACAGTTGGTGTCATTCACGTATAAGTTTCACTGTACAGACCGAGTTGTAGAGCAGCTGGCATTGCACTGCAGGAAGCTGGAGGAGATCGATGTGAGTTGCTCAACTGCAGTCACTAATGCTTCTGTTGAGCACCTAATGAAAATAAAAAATTTGAGCCACGTGAACTTATCATGGACATCAGTAACTTCCGAATCATATGGGTTCCTTATCTCAGAATTACCAAAACTCGCAAACATCAATTGGTCATCTCCAATTGGTAATGTTTTAAACAGTATTTCAAGTGAGAGTCTCCACAATATAACGTATATCAACAGTCACATATATGACTCCAGTATGCTAACACGTAAATGCCCGAACATTACAATCGTTATAGTGGCCTATGTTGACGGAGATCTGTCAAGTTTGGCCACGTTGAACAAATTAGTGGAACTTCACATAGATAATGGAGACTACCTGAAGTCTAATATGGAAACTGTACTGCAAGGTGTTGGTCACAGGCTTGAACGGCTGTACCTGTGTAGTGTTAAAAATGTAAATATGTCTCACATCGTGACACTGTGTTCTTGTTTGCTGAGTCTCAAAATTAAATATTGCACAATTGTTCTAACAGGGTTCTACACAACTGTAAGACGTGACCTTCCTCACTTCAAAAGTGTGAATAGTTTAATTATATCTTTTTCTCCTGTAAGTGAAGTTTACAACATGCCCCTGGGATATTACATTAATTTGGAAGTATTTGTGTGCAGAGGAGTTAAATTTTTGAGCGATGGTTTCGTAGATCAAGCTGTAAATAACGGCGCATTCAGAAGCATTAAACACTTTGAAGTGGGCGGAGGTGAGTCGCGGGATTTGTCTATGAACACTGTTAGGCTGTTGTTAGACAACTGTGAACATCTGAAGACATTGGGACGATTGGCAACTTGGCGTCTTGTTACTGCACAGAATATAAGTGACCTTGAGAGCAGAGTGCGCTCGGAAAACCTCGACCTTACCATAATAATGTATTAACTTGAGAGGTTTCTTACTGTGTCTATGTCAGCAATTATAGAGACAAGATGTTTGCTACAGTATAGGGAAATCCTGTATTCTGCATTTATCGATTGAATAATAATGTCATAAATTTTAATGTTATTTTTTAAGTAAGATTTGTTTCAATGTAATAATTCGTTTTGTAAGTTTTATCTTGTATTTGAAGCAGAATGTACGCTGTATTTGACGCAGAATTGCGGCATTATTCCGCATATTCTAAAGCTACACAACTTAATGAACACAGATATTTGACCATTCCTTGCGATTTGAAGGTTTTATGTAGGTTCCTTACATCACTGGATGATAAGGTATGACTGTCATCCTTCTATTGGGTCAAGTTAAGTCTATAGTGAGAAGCCTGAACCTATAGCTTACATGCTGAACGCTGTAGCCATTATAACTACGTATGTAAACTGTTATCAAGAAGCAAGTTCTATATTTGGCTTATGAGCTTTCTGAGGATGGCACAGACGTGCCGAAACATGTTGGATTAGTGAAAGACCATAAATTTAAATGTTTTTTTACCTTGTGTGCATGAATATGTTTTTATAAATTAATGCAAGGGATGAATGATTTCAAAATTTTTGTTGTCAGTTACACTTAAGAAGATGCGTTTCCCTGTTACACCACTTTTAGTTTCAGTATTATAATTAGGTAGAATTTGACGACATTGACCGCTTTAAGGCGCTGTGTTCATACGTTCATTTTAATATCATGCCTGAAGGTATGCTAGCTGTTACTGAAGTCAATAATTATAAAACTGCCAAAAAGTTTCTTTCGAAACTTTGTCTTACGACAACAAAGCTTCATGGCAGTAGCTACTGTTTTAATGTCTGCTATATCCCAAGCCGTTAGTAACAGCAATACTAATTAATTATGTATTATTGATGTGCTGGAATTTGTAGAATTTAAGGTATTTGGTGATTTGAATAAATACTTTTTAACTATCAAAGGCTGTAGAGTTTTTAACAAGAATTTCACCTTTATTAAATATTTCTAAGATTGGAATTAATACAGCTAATGTCACTGTCATTACAATTACCACACTCGTTACAACAATGTCACACATGTCGTCTTCAGTTCGCAGTGTGTTCACAAGGCAGTGTACAGTTTACTGTCTGTCTGTGTGTCCCCAGTTCCCACTAAATCCTGTTCCCGTTGCTGTACGACGCATTACAAACCACCAACTAAACCTAAGTTACAACACAGTCACACAACATTTAAATCAGCCATGTCCACTGTAGCTACAGCACAGTAGGAACCAACACGTGACACTGCCAGCACGGCTCTCACTGCATCTGTGTGATGACTGTTGACGCTATATATAAACATGCTATATATTATTATAGTTACTATTTATTGCTGCATTCGTTATACGTTTGCAGTGCACTGCATCTCAATTGTAGGAAGTCTTCGTAATGTTGCTAATTTACATCCTCCTGCTCAGTTAGTGTACGTCAGCAGGTAATGTACATTGTTATTATCGTGCTGTATATGTAACGTAAATATTGACAGGCGTCGTGTTTATTGTCTGTTAGTCTAACGACATGTTTTAATTCTAGAACTGCATTACATTCATCCATGACGCAGCACTTATACACAAAATCTCGTGTAATCAGAACACCCCGTAGACACTGGTATTCCCCTCACTATACAGTTATATCAATCCTATGTCTATTGTTATGTGTATGTGTGCAGCATAAAGCATCACATTATTACGTCAACCTGCAGTCACTTTACATTGCTCCCTTTGCCCCTCAGCACTACACTTACCACGCTCAATCCCTGACACATGTTCATACAGGTTAAGCCGCTAACCAATTGTGTGCTTATTCAGAGGAACACGCTTTTGATTCATCTGCTCAGGCCACAAACTTAGGGACGTTTCGGCCTTCAGTAGTACCTTATTTGACATATCTATTTTATCGTCGTCGACCACGTGTACACGGATGTGCTTACAGGTATGTGGCCTAAACCGCGACTCTGCAGTGCTAGTATTACTATTGAATTTACTGACAAATATTGCCACTGGTAAATTATTAAATATTATAATACTAAAATAAGTGAAATTGAGATGTTGTTCAAATTGAAGTCCATAAACTGAATTTTACCTAAGGAAATTACTATTTATTTTGGATCTTAATCTGAGTTCGTTAGTGTGCGATCAATATTACTTCTTGTTTCGACATTTTAATTCAGTAACTGCTCTCCGGCCAAGCAGTCGAACAAGGAATGTTCGTAACTTACAATAGTGCCTCTCTTATACTGTCACTTCTTTGTTGACCAGAATTTCCCTACTCACAGTGAATGTTGTTGGCATAACCACAGGTCAGAACGCATCTCATTTCGGCGGACCCTGTGTTAGGTGGCAGTGACTGGGCAGACGGTGTACAATAAACATCAGACAGCGGTAAGGAAGTTCACTGTGTGCTTGTGTAAAAGGGCTTGTTTCATTCAGATTATGATAACTGGTAAAGTACAAGGCACGGGTCGTAATTTACACAGGGATTTATTTGACGTTTGTATTTACTGAGTATAACCACGTAGTGTGCTGCATTACAAGAGTGCCTTCGACGTTTACTTACAGGGTTAAGTGTGGCAATATTTGGTTATTATTATTATTGTTACTATTATTATTATTTGTGTGTGTGTGTGTTTTCATTTTGTCGGACTTTTGATAGATGACGTCACGTACAAGATGTCTTCACTAGTAATATGGTTGTGACGTAGCGCAGTGCAGTAACTGTGCAGCAGTTTGACACAACGTTACCTCAAAACTTGAGCACTGAATTACAAAATATATAGCGTAGTGGGCCACAGTCGGAATGCAGAACTGCACAACCGAAACGTAAAGTGGTGACACGTTGGGCAGTGAACGTAAATATGACGTACATAGCTAGCTTGTCACTGCACTGTAACTACCGCAGACCGCAACGTTGAATGTTTTTGTTTTTTTGCAACTCTTGCCATGTAATTATCACATTTTCGTAATAAGTGTTGTTGCCGTTCAGAGCAATAGCTTGACTAGCTAGGTGTCGACAGAGGCACGAGGTCTTATCGTCGTAGGGAATATTACGTGGAGGCAACACAGCGCCCGCACTCAGTTCACCATTCTTTCACAATTAAACTAGTAATCACTGTGCATACATCTTTATTGATAGTCTCGTCACTTTGCAGTCTATTACAAATAAATTTTTCTTTCTAAGCGTATGATTAAGGACGGCACTTAAACAAAACTCGCCCTCAGCCTCTACTACCCGGTCTTGTGTCTCTACCTCTCCGCTTCTCACAACCGTCTCCTTTTTCGAAATTCTTTCCCCTTCCCGCAAACTTTGCTCTACACTGGCCGAAATATCTTTCAAATCTCTAAGCCTGATTGGCTAAACCCAACAGCTCGCTGGACCGCTCTCATCTCGGTCGCAGACCCCCAAGCTCGCAAACCAACGAATATCATGGGGTGGGTTACTGGTAACTTTCCCTTGCGGAGCACGGGATCTTACAAAGGAACACCGCGACACGTCCCTACCGTCCTTGAAGCGGTAGTCGCCTCTGTCGCTTCCTAAATTTACTTTCCTCCCTAATTTGTATGCCAAAATAAATAGGGACATCTCATAATCGACATGTTCGTGGTTCGAACACGAACTGCCGGTTACATACTCCCCCAAAAATAAATACCAAAGTTACGTACAGAAACTGGTGGGATTTATTTGAAATGCCGTCGCTCAACACACATATATGATTACATACTAAAGGAAACAAACTTATGATTATTAGCTTAATTACTACTCTCTACTGACATACATGTAAACTTTTACAATTGGGGAAAAGATCATGATATCCATAAATATCATTGTGCTAAATCCCTTATTCACATCCTGATCCATAATATTCCTTTGTAATCCTCATCAATCTATCAAACTGCTTCGGTCACACAAGATTTACATACATCATTAAGATCTTGTGTCCTTTACATTTAACAAACTTAGCCTATGGTTACACATGTCCTATAATAGCATGCATGACATACCACACAAATTCCATATTGCTCTATATTTAAAAAAAAATTTAAATCTACAAAACATTTCTCTGTCAAAAGTTTCCATATACTCTTCATCCATTATGTGCAATCTGTAGCTTGCTTGTAGGCTTTAAGGGATTTCAAATTGAATTGACCCCTCACCTTTCCTTGATCATCCGCCAGTTCATATGTGGAAGGCGGTATTAATTTACGGACAATATAAGGGCCTGCAAATGGTCTAACAAATTTGGCTGTTATTCCCATGGTCGCATCTGATATGGGTTCAGTCTTGACCAAAACTCTGTTATTTACGGCAGGTTTCCATCCCGAATTGCCGTGTTTCTTTCTACGCTTTCTTTTGTTAGCCTTTTGTTTCAATCTCTCGTAAGCTTTTGTTAATTTTTCGTGCAATTCTTCCTGTCCTGGCTCTCCTTCTGGTAATTTTGGCATTAACCTTTCAAATACGTTGGGCTTCTTGGAACCAAACATTAACTCGACTGGTGCATACAAAGTTGTACTCGCCACTGTATAATTTAACCAATATTCAATATGTGGCACTAGCTCTGCCCATTTCTTATGGTTCTGATGGCAGTAAATACGGCAAAATTTCGAAATTTCTCTCATACATCTCTCACTCGGGTTACTGTGTGGGTGTCTGACTGCTGAAAATCTACATTTGACGTCATGAGCCTGCAAGGTTCGTTTCCACAATGGTGACTGGAACTGAGTCCCATTATCCGAAAGGATTATCTTCGGTTTAACTACCTCCGCAAAGTAGTTATTAACCAACCTGTTCAAACATGATTTAGTTGTGGCGGTTTTCAGTGAATATAACTTAATATACTTCGAAAATACATCGAAACAAACAAGGATATATCTTACTCCGCCTCTTCCTGTAGGTAGACTGCCATAAATATCAATCGCACACAAATCTCCAGGCTTCATAGGTAAGTGGCTACGTTCTTCCGCATCAACTGACCTATTAGGGTGTTTTACACGCTGACATATGTCACATGACGCTGTAAATTTGCGTACTTTACGCCCTATGTTTTTCAGATGGTATGCCTGATTTATTTCATAAGTGCATTTATCCACACCCGAATGCCCTAGTGTTTCATGGACGTATTTAATCACTGGCATTTCAAGACATTCTGGCAACATTGTTTTCCACACTGTTGAGTCTTGGTTGCCCCTCCTGAACAATAAGTTCCCCTCCAACCGGTGCTGATGGTCCCTTTTGTCGGGGCGCGCGGCTAATTTCTCCCTGATGCCCTCGATTCTGGGGTCTGTTGACTGTAAGTCTGACAACCTCTTCAAATCCTTACAAACCGAGCTGTCCACTCCTAAGTTTATCTTATTCACAAAAATACTGTTGGGTTTTGACAGTTTTTGAATTTCAGTGGCACTGAGACCTGCTGGGTTCCTACTTAGTATGTCTGCCAGATAATTGTCGGTACCCTTAATATGTTTAACAACAATATCGTATTCCTGAATAGCTATTAGCCATCTAGCAACTCTATTTGAAGTAATGGCACACTTGTCTAAAAAGGTCAGCGATTTGTTATCAGTATGCAACACAATTTTGTGGCCATACACGTAAATTCTAAATTTCTCTAGTGCGTAAACTATTGCCAATAATTCCTGTTCGCATGTGGAATACTTTTGTTCTACTTGGCTGAGAACACGTGACGCGGTGGACACAATTTTAATATTATTTTCTTTATCTTGTTGCAAAAGCACAGCCCCGATGGCCCTGCAACTTGCATCTGTGTTAATTATGTACGGCAGGTTGTCGTTTGGTTGCACCAGATGGATAGTCTGCGCGAATTTATTTCTCAATTTCTCAAAAGCTTGTTGCATCTCTGCATCCCATTTCCATTTACTTCCCTTGCGCAATAATACCAACAATGGCGCAGTGTAGTCTGCATAATTCACAATAAAACGATGATGGTAATTACACGTCCCTAAAAATTTTCTGAGCTGTTTTGGATTTCGAGGCGCAGGATAACTTAAAATTGCCTCTATGCGTTGTGGGTCAGGCTTCAACTCTCGTTCACTTAAAACGTGTCCCAGGAACTTAATTTCCTGCTTGCAAAAGCTGCATTTGTTAAGGTTGATTGAAAATCCAGCTGTGGTTAATTTGTTGAAAACAGAATCCAAGTGCTTTAAATGTTCGTCATATGTCTTGGAGTAGATAATAATGTCGTCGACATAGTGTAAAACATGTCTTCCAGAATCTGCCCCTAATACCACTTGCAATGCTCGAATAAAGCCAGCTAAAGCGTTTCGGTACCCGTACGGCACTCTTGTAAATTGATACACTTGTCCTTCAAACTGAAATGCTGTCCATTCCCTAGAAGCCTTCTCCAGCGGGATGTGCAAGAATGCACAGTTTAGGTCGACCGAAGAAATGAAGCTTGCTCCGTGCAATCGCTGTAACATCTCTTGAATAGGCTGTACTTTTACTTTGTCCGGAACCATATATTTATTAACTTCCCTGGCATCGATACAAATACGTACCGATTTACCTTCTCTTTGAACCAATGTTAAAGGGTTAACACACGGTGAATAAGAGATTTCCAAAACTCCATTTCTAATCATTTCCTGAATTTGTTCTCTAACCTCTTTGCGTAAGGCGAATGGTATCGCACGGCTGCAGCGTGATTTGGGTACTCCCCCTTGCATTTGGAACTTGTACTCAAATACCTTGCATTTACCGGGTATTTTGGAAAAATGGGTCTTATATTTACGCAACACGTCAAGTAATTTTTGTTTCTTTACCTCTGTCAAATTGTCCTCAATCTTTAGCTTCTCAAGATTTACGTCTAACTCGGCGCTGCCCTTGCCGGAATTGTTCGTGCGTGATTCTGCCCCCTTTTCAGTGCTTGATCCTCCGTTACAGCCATAATTACCATCTATTCCATTCATTGTAACATTAAAATCTCGGACTTCTTTGTCACGATTGATTGTAGCAATACTCTGCTCCTCATTGCCCTTAGCATCGGACATCGCTTTATCAACATACATACTTCGGCTACCTTCACCGTTATTTAAGCTTCTGCGAGCTTCATTGCCTGCATCCTCGCATGGCATAACACGAACTTCGTTACAACTACTTGTTTTGACATTACTCAGGTCAGAATAGCTGGACTGTTTAGGATCCCCTTTACTAGGCTGTAAATTTGGTGGGATGAGGGAAGCTTCGTCTTGGGTTTGTGTCAGCTGTATGGACCGAAGGGTGGTCACTTCCTTGGCTAGGTCAATGACTCTGGCTTCAGGGGGCCAATTCGCGCATCGAAGCTATTCTCTTCTTTCACAAAGGTTATATCAGTAGCACCTTCTTCATTATCCGCATTCAGAATAAGTTTACTTCTAGGGAAGTCAATAATCACTTGATTATCGCTACAAAAATCCATCCCTAATAACATGTTAGTTACAAGTTGCGAAGATATGAGGAAAATCTGATCTACTCGTACTCCATCAAGGTTTAACTCAATCATAGCTTGTTTCTTAACGCGTTTTGATTTACCAGTAAATGCACTCTGTAAAATCACATGTTGGGTTGGTAACTCGAGGCTTTCCATACCCTTAGATTTTAGGTCGGTGTACAACTCTTCTGAAATTATCGAACATTGACATCCGGTGTCTATCAATGCCGTGCCGGTTTGATTACCAATCACAACTTTTATTCGAGGACATGTTTCCAGGTTATGTTGATTAACAAAATATAGACAAATCACGTCTTGTTCTGTGGGCTGATCTATTAAACCGGACATTTGCAAGCTTTCTTCAATCCCTACAACTTCTAACTTCTGTTTAATAATATCCCCGGCATTAATCACATTATCAATTTCGGCAACACTTGGGTATTGGGCGAGGCTAGATTCTGAGGAACTAGGGAACACCCGGTGCCCATCACAGGGTCCCACATTTAGTTTTCCTGACTCTGTGAACTATTTCCCGGTCTGCTGGAAGATCTCTGGTATGTGTCCGCCCTCCTATTACGGTCACTGGGCTCGAACTCCGGAACCTGAGGGTTAAGTCGCCGCTGATCCTGCTGGTTTCCCCTATTTCTGTTCGGATAGTGATCATGTTGGTTATATTCTGGCCTTGCTTGCCTGTATGCTGGTCTGGTATTATTTGTTGGACGCCCTGCATACCTAACGCGTCTTACATTTGGTTGGTACTCGCGTCGACTCTCATTCCTACCCGCTTCCGAGTCCCGGTTCTGCTTTCGGTTAAAATCCTTTTGATTCTGGTCTTGTTTGAACTTCTTGAATGATTCTTTCTCATCGTCTAACGTTTGCATTTTCCCAAGGAACGTAAGGGCATCTTGATTGGATTTTAAATTAGCAGATATCATACATTTTTGTATATCCATTGGGTAATGTGAGGTCAGTGCACCCAATAAATCGTATTCGCTTAGCGGAGGCTGCAGGCTTGCAGCTAGGTTTACATAGCGCAAATAATGACCCGCTAAAGTCTCATTGCCCTTCCTATCGAATTTATCTTGGAAAACCCTGCATCTTACATTTGCTTGTTGCAAGTCATTCCAAAGAAGCTCAGTGATTTTCACTTTGAAATTGTCATAACTTCCTAACTTCTGATATTCGGCATTCAGCCATCCTTTGGCGAATGGATCATGAATCGCGCGGGCTGCCAAAGGCAATTTCAGTCTTTCAGGTACAGCCTTTAGATCGAAATAAATGTCTAAATCCTTCAAGAAATTTCCAATAACCTGGGTCGAACTATCGCTGTAGGTAGGCAATGTCAACTCGTTCAACGAACTACAATTAGCCAGCATATTGGAATTTGCATTTACATTGTTGCGACATCCATGCACTTCACTCATGACATTATTCACACTTTCACTACAGCTACATGTATTCTGACATGCATGTATTCCATTCACACTCGCTTGGTCATTGTTGCTGTTTTTCCCAGCATCGCTACCTGTTTCTGTAGGCCCATTTGCCTCACTGTTAGTGCCTATTCTCCTGACGTCACAATTATGTGTATTAACATCAACTACTGGACTATCACCTATTCTGGTAGATAATGTATTCTTCAACTTATCAATTTCTTGATTAACCTTCAAGATTTCTGCCTGGCTGTTCTGTCTCTCAGCTTGTATCTGACTACTTACTCTGTCTGACACCGTCTTGATCTCGTTTGTTACCTCACTCCTAAGCTGCTCTCTCAACAAACCCATATCTTGCCTAACGGCCACTGCCTCATTCTCTGTTTGTGTAATATGTCCGGCTAAATCTGCTCCTAGACTGCGAGTTCTCGTATTCACTTCCTGGGAAACCCTATCTAACTGTTTTTGAGTCATACTCATGTGTTCATTCACTTTATCATTCAGTTTCTCACCTACAGTTTCCATACTGTGATTAAGACTAATAACCTCAAGGTCTGTATCTCTACACAACTGGTTTATGACTTCAGTTAAACTCAAGACTTCTGACTTTAATTTACTGGATGATTCCTCCTTAAGCTTAGCGTTTTCCTCTCTAAATTGTTTTGTTAACATGTCTGACAAATTTCTGTTTGCAATTTCAATTTTGTTCGAGATTTCTTCACTTACTGCCTTTATACTATCAGATAATTTAGTGTTTTCCGATTCAATCCTAGAATTTAAATTATCAAAACCCGTTCATTACTTTATTCATGAACTCTTGAAATTGTTTGGCTGATATTACAACATTTTCACTTAAATTATGAGGATCCTTAACACACCCCTCAATGTCGTTATTCCTTTTCTCATTTACTTCGACAATAGTTCCATCTATTTCAGTTTCTTGGTTTGCAATATTTGCTTCTGTTTCCACTAAACACGTTTCTGGGATAGTTTCATTGACGTCTCCAACTACTGCAATGCGCCTATTACGCAATTGCCTCTCCATCATGACGGAAATTATGAACACGCACACACTAATATACACTGTATGATTATTAAGTGCTTCCACCTACCGTTTGTCGTGAAGTTGTTGTCACTACAATGCAATTAGGTAAATTACCGTCGTAATAAACGTTGCCTGGTACTCGGTGGTCGCGTGCGGCTGTTGTCCTCTGATGGCTGCTGATTCTTCGTCTGCCACACGGGATGTCGTAGCGCTGCCTCCTTGGACGCTGATCGTACCTCACCAGGCTTGCCCCTACGGTCGACGTTTCGGCACACTCTCCCCCAGCCGTCGGTTTCTTGATCTCTCTCTAATGGGAGTTCGTCGCCGCGGTCTTACCTTTGTTCGTGCCCCACGCAGTTGGGCGCCATTTCTTGCTGTTGCCGTTCAGAGCAAGAGCTTGACTAGCTAGGTGTCGACAGAGGCACGAGGTCTTATCGTCGTAGGGAATATTACGTGGAGGCAACACAGCGCCCACACTCAGTTCACCATTCTTTCACAATTAAACTAGTAATCACTGTGCATACATCTTTATTGATAGTCTCGTCACTTTGCAGTCTATTACAAATAAATTTTTCTTTCTAAGCGTATGATTAAGGACGGCACTTAAACAAAACTCGCCCTCAGCCTCTACTACCCGGTCTTGTGTCTCTACCTCTCCGCTTCTCACAACCGTCTCCTTTTTCGAAATTCTTTCCCCTTCCCGCAAACTTTGCTCTACACTGGCCGAAATATCTTTCAAATCTCTAAGCCTGATTGGCTAAACCCAACAGCTCGCTGGACCGCTTTCATCTCGGTCGCAGACCCCCAAGCTCGCAAACCAACGAATATCATGGGGTGGGTTACTGGTAACTTTCCCTTGCGGAGCACGGGATCTTACAAAGGAACACCGCGACATGTCCCTACCGTCCTTGAAGCGGTAGTCGCCTCTGTCGCTTCCTAAATTTACTTTCCTCCCCTAATTTGTATGCCAAAATAAATAGGGACATCTCATAATCGACATGTTCGTGGTTCGAACACGAACTGCCGGTTACAGTGTTTGTATTCAATAATGAAACAGCACTCCCTTTTTGCTTTCCAGAAGTAAGTCTTGAGTACGAAATGGCGAAGTTTCTTAAAATCGCGATACTAAGCCATCGATTTTAATCCCGATAAATTAGGTGATTTAATTGAATTTCGTTTTTAAAACGCCTGATTTATGTACCTGAGTACGACAAATGCCCAAAATGCCGCGAGGACACATCTGATCATGTATTGTCGCAAACTTTTAAATGTTCTGGGCTTTTGAGAATTGTTTCACAGCTTTAAGAACGGGTTGAAGGTTTTACTTTTTCAAATACAGCAAAATGTACTGGGGGTTTAGGTCTTGCTACAGATACAAATATTAAGGTTTGAGTTGGTGCGATCGTGGGGGATGTACCTCGAAACTTACGTATAAGCGGACATATGCTTGTTTGAACTTCTTTTGTTTGTTTTGGCGAATTCTCTCCTAGTTTGTGTCCAGGAAATTTAGAGACAATGTGTATTTTGACGACATTTAGGGCACATTTTGTAATATATGTTTTAGGTCACACACTTCACCATGCCCAAACGCAAGCAGCCCCTGACCTTAAGAGAAATGTGTATACGGAAAGAGAGGGCGATGTTGCATGACGTACTGGAGGGATGGATCGAAAAATTGTATCAGGCACACGGGAGGAGAATACGGTATTACCGTCAGCAAGTGGAGGATGTGACGAGTGAGTGTCAGAAGGTGAATGAACTTCTGACGACATTGCCGACATACATTTTAGACGACCTGACTGCTCTAGTATTAAGTGATTTTGTGAAAGAAATCTCGTCTCACCACAAAAGGGATCGCGGATTTAAACGAATTACAAGTTATGACGATGAAATGCACAAAGTTGTTTGCACAAACATGCATAAATCGGTGTTACTTCCTTCCACCAAACGATTCAACACAAGAATAAGAACAAGTTTTGAGCAGAGACTTATAATTGAGACATTTAATTCAACACCTAATTTGACTAAATTAGTGTTTGCTACAGCAGCAGGAAGTGACAACTCGTCTGTACTAGCTAGCAGCATCCATCATCTAAGATTGTTGGTGTCATTCCAGTATGACTATCAATGTGCAAACCAAGTGGCAGAGCAGTTGGCATTGCACTGCACTGAGCTCAAGAAAACCGATGTTAGTGGCTCACGTGCAGTCACTAATGCTTCTGTTCAGCACATACTGAAACTGAAAAATTTGGAACACGCAGACATTATGGACACTTCAATAACTTCTGAATTTTATGGGTTGCTCCTCTCAGAATTATCAAGAATTGCAAACATCGTATGGTCATTACCAGTTTGTTTTGTTTTAAACAGTGTTGCAACCGAGAATCTCCACATGATAACTTATGTCAATGGGCCTGTCTATGACACCAATATTCTAACACGTAAGTGTCCAAACATTAGAATTCTCATACTGCACTCCTTGTTCTATGATCTGTCAAGTTTGACTGCGTTGAACGGATTAGTGGATGTTCGCATAGAGCAAGCACATTATGAACAGTCCAATATGAACGTTTTACTGACAGGTATTGGTCACAGACTTGATCAGCTGCATCTCAGAGATGTTCATAATGTACATATGAATGATATCGTAACACTGTGTTCGAGTTTGAAGGTCCTCTTCTTGTACAGTTGTACATATGTTTCAGGAGATCTGTATAGCATTTATAAGAATTGATCTTCCTGATTTCAAAAGAGTGAATCGTTTGGTTATATATGAGACTCACAAAAATGTTTTGTACCATTTACATCTTGATTATTACGTTAATCTTAAATTATTTATATGCGTTGGCGTTGATATCTTGAGCGATGATTTCATGGCTGAAGCTATCCAGAGCGGCGCATTTAGAAATATTGAACAATTTGAAGTGATCGGATCTGAGAAGGGCGATTTGTCTATGGACACTGTTTGGCTGCTGTTAAATAACTGTGCACAATTGAAGGAAGTAGGACGCTTGGAAACTTGGCGTCGTGTTAGCCCAGAAAATGTCTCCAATCTTGAGACTAAAGTACGTTTGGAAAACCTAGACCTCAAGATATTGAAATAGTAACCTGTGACGTGTATTGTCATATATCTGTCAGCTCTAATGGAGATGTGACTTTTGTTACAAAGTAGGAGAAATCCCATTGGCTACTAATACGGAATGAAATGTAATGCCCTATATTTTGTGGTTATATTTGCATGTATTACGCCATTTAATGTAAAATTCTTCCTAAATATTTACTTCTATTTGAAGCAGAATTTTCAGTGTATATGACGTAGGATTACTTGACATGATTTTTGTAATTTGTAGGGCTGTGTTCTCGTTTAAAATTTTAATCATTACCACTTCATTGGTAATGTTCTTTGTTGATGAGAATACAGAAATATTTATAAAGTAATGGTTTCTGAATTAAGGGCTCAATTTTTAGTGTCCTAAGGAACGTTCCAAATTGAAAAAGTGATTATTTTTATTAAGGAACGAACTGCTTGCTCATACAATGCATGGATACACATGATTTTCCCTCCTACAAGTTTCGGCTGTTCACCGCCATCAGTAGGGAGTTAATACCTGTATATCATGATATAAAAACTAAGAAAGCCTTTGTTGTCTTACGTATGTAAGTTAAAAATGATACAAAACATTTAATGCCTATTGTAAAATAAAAAGTATCTGATTTATAAAGTGACGGAATTAAACTTTGTTACAAGTTCTTCAGCATCCCCCCCCCCCCTAATCTTACGGTGCTTAAATATTTTCACAGTCTTGATTTAGGATATATTTATGTGTGCAAGCACTGTATACATCTGTAGATGTTCAACTGTTCTTGATATTACAGAATGTGACACAGCGCCATGTATATTTCGACTTGCCTTATTACGCTGCTATATTATACTATTTGTATACAAATATCTACGTTCCTCTCAATTGACGATAGATATAAAATGCTTGGTACACTCAGATACACCATAGATCAAAATTATAATGAAATTTATACAATATATGTTTAACGGGTCTTGAAAACTTTTAACAGACTCTAATCCAACATTTTATCATTTTGACTCTTTTTTTTTTTATTTTACAATGAGCGAAATATTTATTATATCAATTTTACTGACGCTTGTACACCAGCAATGGCTTCATTAGGTTCTAAATATGAGTTTTAGGTGTCATTCCCTGATGATGGCGGTCGACCGACGTGACATGTAGCAAGGAATATCATATGTATACATTCTGTATATGTGCAAGTAAGTGGTATGTTTTTGATAGAATATATATATAACATGTCTAACGGTATAAATAATTTTAAAATAATAGCGTGATTTCTTAATGGCAGTAATTTTAATATCTATTGACATTTAAATTAATATACTCGTAGCTGGAAATGATTGTTAAAAAAACTGGATCTCGTTTAATCCGTTCTTATTGCAGTATTATAATTGTGCAGAATGATTGTTGGCTTTATTGCTTTGCGTTCATAAACTAATGATAATATCCTACGTAATGAGAAACTGGGTAAGAGGTTAATAATTATGGAAACTGTCAACATATATCTATGAAAATGTATCTTGTATGGGCATTGTCTGAAGGCAATGGTTATTGTCTTAGTGTCTGTTACATTCCAAACCGTTAAATATAAGAGGCGAAACAGCAATACTGGTTACTTATGTATCTGTCGTGTGCTTCAAATTCATATATTTTACTGAGTTTCGTATTTTAATAAATACATTTTGACTAAGGTAGACGTTAAAGTTTTTGACTTATGCCTTTGATCTTTATTAACTAAATAGTTCTAATAATACTATTAATACAGCTAATGTCACTGTCATTACCATTACCACACTCGTTACAACAATGTCACACATGTCATCTCCAGTTCGCAGTGTGTTCACAAGTCAGTGTACAGTTTACTGTCTGTCTGTGTGTCCCCAGTTCCCACTAAATCCTGTTCCCGTTGCTGTACGACGCATTACAAACCACGAACTAAACCTAAGTTACAACACGTCACACATGTCGTCTTCAGTTCGCAGTGTGTTCACAAGGCAGTGTACAGTTTACTGTCTGTCTGTGTGTCCCCAGTTCCCACTAAATCCTGTTCCCGTTGCTGTACGACGCATTACAGACCACCAACTAAACCTAAGTTACAACACGTCACACAACATTTAAATCAGCCATGTCCACTGTAGCTACAGCACAGCAGGAACCAACACGTGACACTGCCAGCACGGCTGTGTGATGACTGTTGGTTGTTACTGGAGCTGGACGAAATGAGGAAAGTGGTTTGAGTTAGTTTAAATTGAGATGATGGGAAATTAATATTTTATAGGAATTCGATTTTCGTACTGCCCAGAAGATGGGGCTGACATCTCTTCCGAAACCCACGTAACAATGCAATCAACACGTCATACCCCAGACGACTGTTACCTACATAGCTGTAATTATACAATGTGCGATGTCTGTAAACATTGCTTTGTTTACTTCGTCTGTATACGTCAAAGGATGTAAAGTGCTGGGACACCGACATGTTTGTTGATATATTGTGCAGCTGTAAGTTTGCTGGTTTTAATTTTGTATCAATATAAAATGGAGAAGTAAATACATTGTTGATTAAATGCTAAACTTTGCACCGTTAAATGAAATAGAAACTTGTGTAAAGAATTAAGTATAATTGTTTGGACCATTGTCAACAACTGTTCGGTTATGACTATAAATAAGACTCATTTAGTGAACATCGAATTGTCGATTAGAAAATGTTTTACCTTTTAAATATGCGAAAATATTTGAAGGGTTTAAATGTGTGTGGATTTCAGCGGGAGGACATTCCACTGACTTTATTAATCTTCACTTTGCGAAAGGCTCAGAAATTCATTCCATTTACGATCAGTATTGCCAATCTCTGTACGAGTCTCGAGAGACATTTTCTTCTAACTTTCAGTCTTCTTCTTCTTCTTCCTGCATAACAGATTTCTTGTAAAATATAGCAATGTGTTTTGTGTGGATCTCAGAACAAACAGCGATTATTTCACAGTACAACATTAACTGACTGGTTTGTATAACTGAGACGGAGTGTGTTTACTGCGCGGTACGGACTGTATTTATGTGTTTTGTGTGGATCTCAGAACAAACAGCGATTATTTCACAGTACAACATTAACTGACTGGTTTGTATAACTGAGACGGAGTGTGTTTACTGCGCGGTACGGACTGTATTTATGTGTTTTGTGTGGATCTCAGAACAAACAGCGATTATTTCACTGTACAACAATAACTGACTTGTTTAAATAACTGAGACGGAGTGTGTTTACTGCGCGGTACGAACTGAATATTTATATGTACACACCTAAAGCCCAGTGGTTACTATATGTACCACCATGTTTAACATTCACAAATTCTACGTTCTGCCCACACAGCGTATTTATGTGTTTTGTGTGGATCTCAGAACAAACAGCGATTATTTCACTGTACAACATTAACTGACTGGTTTGTATAACTGAGACGGAGTGTGTTTACTGCGCGGTACGGACTGTATCTTTATATGTACAAACTTAAAGCCCAGTGGTTACTATATGTACCACCATGTTTAACATTCACAAATTCTACGTTCTGCCCACACAGTTTATTTATGTGTTTTGTTTGGATCTCAGAACAAACAGCGATTATTTCACTGTACAACATTAACTGACTGGTTTGTATAACTGAGACGGAGTGTGTTTACTGCGCGGTACGAACTGAATATTTGTATGTACACACCTAAAGCCCAGTGGTTACTATATGTACCACCAAGTTTAACATTCACAAATTGTGGGTGTTTAAGTAAAACAGTTCACCCTTCGTCGTTAAAGGGATAAAGTTAATGTGGCAAGAATTCTGTTTTCAAATACCGCACAAATTTCAATCATGTCACTTAAACACTTTTCCTCTATTATCCACGCACGTAACATACCGGCCATGCATTATGTAGCCTTCTATGGATGTCACCGTGTGGTCTGGTATCTGATCTACGTCGCGGCGGAAGACTGAAATCATGTATACAGTGTAGCTGTTCTTTTAGTAAGAGTGAGCCTGAACCCCACAGTGTAGCCTTATCGTCTCCAAGCTACACATCTCATTTAGTGGGTCAGCATAAAGAGACTGGAACTGCTGAGAGCAGACGAAGTGGTTAGAGCAAGACGGTTCTAAAGCCATGTCGTTTATGGCACCTCGTAGAAATGTAGGTGTGAATAAGCGGGAGCTAAATTACACATGAAGCGAAACTGAAACGTGGGAAGAAATTTCGACTTGAATCAACATGAATGGAATGTTACGCGAATATTTTCCTGACTTTACGAATAAAGGAAACGTGTGGTAAACGCAGGAAAAATCCGGGATAGCTCACGAAGTACAGTGACTAGACTGCCTGTTGGAAGACCGTGGAATCGGAGTTCCATTACCAATAGGAGGTAAGTGTTTATTCCCTTATCCATAGCGTCCAGAACTGCTCTGGGGTGCATGCAACTAACCTTCTTGTCAACAGGTACCGTGGGTAAGACAGCCGGGTCATGAAGCTGGCCGCTCACCTTCGTCCAGTGCCGAAGTTAAGAATGGGTGGAGACTGTTACCCCTTTTGTCCCATTTGCCTTAAAGTCGTGTTACTAAAACACAGTAAGCAGTTGACCTTTTAGCGCTTCTTAAGTTTAAAAACTATCTCGCTACAGGTTGGGCAGGTGCGTAGGGCTCCAAGAGGTTGAGACTCTCAGAATTTCTAGACAATCTACACATGAAGGTGGTAAGGTTTTCAGCCCTACGCACCGGCCACCTTTAACCACCAGGAGATATCGCTGGTACTCATTTCTGTTAGAGGCTGAGTCGACCCCAGGGCCATAGTGCGGCCGGAAGGATTAAGTCACTGAAAAATCCCAGTGACACCATCGGGAATCGAACCCGCGACCTTCCGGCTTGTAGCGCAGTGCTTCAACCAACTGCGCCGAACAGCTTGAAAGAAAGTAGTTAAAATAGAAAGAAACTGTTTAA
>JAJKFL010000010.1:21395585-21423085 GCA_021186555.1 Reticulitermes speratus
AAAATCCATCGACCTCGGTTGGGATCGAACCCGCGAACCTTGGGTCCAGTGGCGAGCACGCTAACCACTAGTCCACGAGGTCGACATACATACATACACATATATATACAAACAAACATACATACATACATACATATACATACAAATATACATACATACATACACATACAAACATACATACATACACATATACATACAAACATACATACATACATACATACATACATACACATATACATACAAACAAACATACATACATACATATATACATACACATATACATACATATATACATACATACACATATACATACTTACATATACATACAAACATACACATATACATACACACATACATACATACACATATACATACATACATATATACATACATACATACATACTTTTTAGTATTAGTCATTAGTATTAGGTAAATCCACCTAGAGGGCAGCAGTGCACACTGTTCTCTCACGCGTGGCTATCACTCTGCGCCCTAGCGGTGGCGTGCTTTGCTGGCATAGTAGCGTCTCCCGCGTGTCTTGTGGCGAATAGGAGTGTGTAAGGGTGTGTTGTGTTGAAGGTCTGTTTGAATTGGCCCTTTCTGCGGCCATGTGATTTCTTGTAAGTCTGTAACTATTTCCAGGCAACCTTGTCTTGCCGCTGTGTGTAATGCTGTGTAAAGCCTTTACACTTCATGTAGACATGCTGAGCTAGATAGTGTATTAACCATTGCACATGTTTGCATCTTTGAGAAGTGTGATGTCCGGTCCTGCTTGCGATCGTATGGAATGTGTTTGTTGCAATTGTGTTTTGACAGTGTTTTGTAATTTGTGATAGAGATTGAGAGTCATTGTGATCATTGTATGTATTGTTATGCTCACGTGTATCCGATGGAGGTGAACACGGCCTGTGTTACAGTTCATTGACTTATTGGTCCTCCGATTGGTGTTATTACTTTGTGTTATTGTTCACATACATACATACACACATACATACATACATACATACATACATAAATACATACATACATGCATACGTACATACATACATACATACATACGTACATACATACATACATACATACATATATACATAAATACACACATACATACACACACATACATACATACATACATACATACATAAATACATACATACATACACACGCACATACATACATACAAACATACATAGATACAAACATACATACATACATACATACATACATACCCAAATACACACATAATACATACAAACATACATACATACATATATATATACATACATACATACATAAATACACACATAATACGTAGATACATACATACATATATACATACATACATATATACATACATACATACATACATACATACATAAATACACACATACATACACACACATATACATACATACATAAATACACACATACATACACACACATACATACATACATACATACATACATAAATACATACATACATACACACGCACATACATACATACAAACATACATAGATACAAACATACATACATACATACATACCCAAATACACACATAATACATACATACATACAAACATACATACATACATATATATATACATACATACATACATAAATACACACATAATACGTAGATACATACATACATATATACATACATACATATATACATACATACATACATACATACATACATACATACATACATACACACATACACGTATACATTCATCGATCCAACATCCACGTAAGTGGGATTGGATATGTAATTCGTCAATACCCGACGTTAAACGGGCAAAAGCAAGATATGTTTTTCTCTCCGAAACATGTAAGCCGGCTATGCGGCCCACCAAACCCCCTGTTAAATGGGTGCTTAGGCTTTTTTCCCGGGATAAAACGCCCGAAAGGTGAAGGGAAACACTCGCCTCCGGTTAGTGCCGAGGTTAAGGATGAGTGGAGCTGTAAGTCTGCTCTTTCTCTACTCGTATGTGTCCATGGAGTGAGCAAAGAAAACTTTAATAGATAATGGGAAGTAACAAGACAGGCAATGTACTATAACGTAACATTGAGGCGCGTTCGCTTAACCATTGTTGTCGTGGAAAAGCAATAAGTGTTACATATTGTGAGTGTGTGTCTGTAGCCTTAGTTATCCAGCATGCAAAGCGCATGCGCCGTATTGTATTGTCATCTGTGGCCTGTCTGGCTGTAACATATTTCCTCACATTAAAAGGCACGATTTTTCGGAAATGTGTATTTTGATTTTATCTACAAATTTTATCTAATACATTTCTCATTACAAGTAGAATTCAGCGATATATTATAATATTACGTAGGTCTTCATGTAAAGTACCGTTATTATTGTCAGATTTTAATGTAAGTTTAATTTTCTCGACAGATTTTCGAAAAATACTCGTATTAAATTTAATGAAAGTTCTTCTATTTGGAGTCAGTTGTTCCATGCGGACGGATGTACAGACAGACAGGCAATAGAGACAGACACGACGAAGCTAATAGTTGCTTTTCGCAATTTTGAGAAAGTGCCTAAAAGTAATCTGATGGGCCCCCTGGCCGGGTCTCGCGACACACAATTTGATAACCACAGCTGTACAGAATACATATATAGGCAGTGCGATGTGTTGTAGCGCGCTGTTCTACCTCACACAGAAGTTATATTATAACCTCCGAACCAACATCTTATATTATCACTGTGATGTTAACAGCTGGAATTTCTGTGAAACTGGAAAGTTTTCGCTTCGCTTTGCAAGCTGATTGTAGAAGTCGATAGGAAGTGCCAGTAAATCTTTCAACACTTCAAGCGGAACGAGAGTGTGGGGATCAGTGTTGTCTGATCTTGGTAAGATTGAACTCGGAGCAATCTTAGTGGGTCCCTAGGGAGATCAAGCATGGATGTAGTGCATTAAACGGAAACCCTTGCTGACTTTTTCGTTAATAGAAATCCAAACACCTCAACTAACATTCAGAATAAAGTAACCCAGTACTTGCGATCTGCACTTTTCGCCAAATATTATTTGGAAGACCAAATCAAGAAGAATGAGATGGACGGGGCATGTAGCACGTATAGGGAAGAGGAGAGATGCATACAGGGTTTTGGTGTGGAGTCCTGAGGAAAGGAGACAACTTGGAAGTCGTAGGCGTAGATGGGAGAATAATATTAAAATGGATCTTCAAGAAATGGGATGGGTGGCATGGACTGGATTGATATGGCTCAGGATAGGGACAGGTGGCGGGCTCTTGTGAATGCGGTAATGAACTTCCGGGTTTGCATAACATGTGGGGAATTTTTTGACCAGTTGAACTGTTATATTCTCAGGGAGGAATGCGCTCCATGGATTTAGTTGGTATTTGTGAGAAATTTCGGGTGGGTAACTGACTTCAGAGACGATCGCAGTGGCCGCGCGGTCTAAGGCGTCGGTCTGCGGCCGTTCGCTTGCTGAGATTGTGTGTTGGAAACCTTCCGGGGGCTTGGATGTCTGTTTGTTGTGAGTGTTGTGTGTTGTCAGGTAGAGGACTCTGCGTAGGGCTGATCACTCGTCCAGAGGAGTCCAACCGAGTGTGGTTTGTCTGAATGTGATCGTGAAGTCTCAATAATGAGGAGGCCCTGGCCCACTGGGGGCTGTTGCGCTATGCAAAAAAATTCGTGGCTTGTGTACGGACACAACCGCAATCGTTTAAGGCGTGAATCGTCTTTGTGTTATTAGAGGAAGGGTAAGATGTAAATGAATAAAGTCTTGGTGGTTATAAGTGAAGTATAATTGTATTTATCAAAGGCCGATGATAGGAGAAGTAAGATACATATGGCATAGTATTGGCGCACTCGAAGTACTCGTGCCGGCGTTGACGCGCTCGGCTTTCTTACGCTCTCTATACAATCTGCATCGTTCGGCATTAGTCAGTTTGGGCTTTTCTGATTCCTTTTGAATTTTTCTTTCCAATGATGTACGTTTCTTACATTTCTGTTCATATTTCCTTTGCAATTTTTTCGACATTATGAAAATTTTCTTCAACTCAGCACACTTATCGGCTTATAACTTAACAAATTTTATTTTACCGGTTATTATTGCTAAATAATATTGTAGATCCTGTTATTCTCTACACATCGACACCAATTGCAACGTCCTATCTCTTCGCAATCCAAAGTTACACTGCCCAAACGCCGCGCGGCGTCGCCATTTTCAGTGTTCACGCGCAAGCGGTACCCTCCCCCCCTCACCGCTGCACACCCCCACTACCCACCATTTTAGATACGGACATCAACCCTCTATCCAACAAAATTTAAATCATTACATTATCATTTATAGTTTACGAGATATAAGCGCGAAAAATCTTGCCATTTTTTTTGGTCGCTAGAGTTGTCGTAGAGACCCCCCCTACACCGGACCGAAATTAAAGACGTATTCACGTCAAAAAATAGCTTCTGGTACTTGACCCCAGGCATTGCTTAGTTCCTCTGACGATGAGTCAAACCTGAATGAGCGATGTTTGTCCATATTACGGAGGGTTCTACACTTGCGACGAGGTTCCGTAACTAACGGTGTGGTGATGGTGGTGGTGGTGGTGATGGTGGTGGTGGCATCATTCTGCGTCAGGTATTATGATGCAGTTATTAGTACGGTTGTAGTATTTATTAGTTTTGCTTCTACAGTCTGCGGGCAAGACAAACTCGGGAGCATATTTAACCCCCGGGGTGTATATTTTGATTTTGCTTTGGCCACAACATTGGGGTGTCCTTGCTAACTTCAGCGGGCTGATATGCCCTAGTCCTTGGGATACGAGAGCGGTTTACTACGATCGCGGGCCACACAGCCTTCAATTAGTGAACGCTCTCTGAATTTCTACTGTTAAGTGTGTGGTTTGGGATGTGGCATGGGAAGTTAGATTGGACATGCAGCAGAATTTCGCCGCCACAGCGCTGAAGCTAAGGGAGGAGGACACAAGAGGGGAATGACAACAAGTTTGTACATTACCACAAACTTTTGGGCTTGAAGCCAAGTCTGAATGGGTCGCCGAAACGCTGACCGCAGTGAAAACGTGAGCCATCTACCATGTAGCGATTAGAGGGGCGCAAGGTTACTGGGACTGACGTCCCGGTGTAGAAGCCCTGTCGTATCAATTCGCCCCACTCGCGGGAGGCGCCGTTGAAATATCACTTTGACGTACGTTGTCACCGCAAGGTGTCAGCAGACGTCTCCATCGGGCAGGCAAGGTGTCTGCTGCAGGCCTCTTCGGATCCTCTTGGACGTACGGGACTGGTTGTAGGGTGCCAGAACGGGTTTTTGACGTTCCCTCGGAAGAAGGAGATGCAGCTCGACTGCTCTTGACCCCAAGATTTTTAATTTTGCGTTTATGTTTTAATCGCTTTTAACCGACCCATGAAGACCTATGCTTCGCGTGTAGAAACTTGCAGTGGATTTTCGTCTTGCGATCTCTTCTCGCTGGAGAAGAAGGCTGAGCTATGCTGCAGTGGCGCCATTTCTGCTGCACGCCCACTCTATCCTCCAACATCACGACCACCACAATCGATATTAAACATAAAGACGCAGTTCGTACCTCATAGAGAACATCGAGTGCTTTGTTTGAAATGACAAATCAGAGAATGCTGTGAAAGGAAGTGTGGTTGATTATTTTAAGAATTATTTGAAGCACGTAAATACGTTGGGTAGAATGCAGGGTTGGGGGCACGCGGTGGCGCAGTTGGTTGAGGCACTACGCTACTAACCGGAACGTCGCGGGTTCGATTCCCGATGATGTCATTGGAATTTTTCATTGACATAATCGTTTCGGTCGCACTATGGCCCTGGGGTCGACTCAGCCTCCAACAGAAATGAGTACCAGGAATCTTTCCTGGGGTTAAAAGCGGCCGGTGCGTAGGGCTGACAACCTTACCACCTTCATGTGCCGATTGTCTAAAAAACCTGGGAGCCTCGACCTCCTGGAGCCCTAAGGGCCTGCCAAGGCTTGTATGGGACCACTTTACCTTAGTATGTAGGGTTTTTAGTGTTAAACATGGAGGTATATATATTTACCACTAGACTTTTAAGGGATGATTATGGTAATCGTAGCAACATCTCGTGTACGGAAGTTTTTGTCTTCCTTAAATATGTTGCTGACGGAAAGACAAGGACAAAATGAATCAAGGAAGAAATGTAACAAAGCAAAATGTACAAGTTACTAGTATTGTGTGGACATTTTGATGGCATGTAATGCTTTAGAGAGGATTCGAAGAGTGGAGGCTTCATGTGGAAGGGAAATATAAAAATTTCGCCAAGAATCGGGGGGAGAAATTTTGGGCAGAGCAATGTAATAGAGAACAATGAGATTGGAATTGTAAGAGAATGGCGTTTATTGAGAATTGGAATTGTATTGGAAGCTGTACAAGACATAATGTTGAGTTATTGAAATATGTTCAGTCTAGGGAAAATGTCTGTTTTTCTGTTTAGGGATTAGGCGTTTTGTAAACGTAAGATATTATTTATAAGTGTGGTGAACAGATGTATAAAGCGAACACAATGCAGCTTACAGAATTTTATGACGGCGTTGTACGAATGACTGCTGGACCGTATAAATCGGTGTAGAGAAACGTTTTGTAGCTCGAGGGACATTTGAAAATCTCCGAAACGTCCGCATGCCGGAAACAAATTTTTACCAGCAAACGTCTTATTTCGTTTTACGAAAATTTATTTGATATTAAGCGATTGATTGAAATTACTATTCATTTATTACTAGTCTCAGTTCAAGAAAAATTAATATACTAATTAATCATAATTTCGTTTTTAGGATTAACATTATTTTTTTAAAAATGGAAGACCATCAGTGACGAGCTTGCCCTGTCTTTTATTGCGACTGATATTTTTGTAAGAAACACGCGGAATTCCGTTCTATAAAGTCATGTCTGACATACATTTTAACTAGTTACTGTAATGTGTTTAATACTGAGACAGTAAGTGGGATTGATGAGCTTACCACCCTGTATTTATGTTACTCTCGTCAGTGTGTGCTGTTGTAAGGTCCCAAAGTAGGATGTTGAGGAGCTTACCACCCTGTATTTATGTTACTCTCGTCAGTGTGTGCTGTTGTAAGGTCCCAAAGTAGGATGTTGAGGATCTTACCACCCTGTATTTATGTTACTCTCGTCAGTGTGTGCTGTTGTAAGGTCCCAAATAGGATGTTCCTATGTAATATGCTCCAGGAACCGTAAAGAAATTTAACTTCGCCTGCTAAGTTCACCTATCGTGACCTGCTACGGGCTAGAAGTTCCGGGGTTCAAACCCCGGTTGTTGCAATATTCTTTTCTTCACCACACCCCTTAAGACCGGCCCTAGGGCCCACCCAGCCTCCTGTAAAATGGGTACCGAGTCTCTCTGTCTGAGATAAAGCGGTTGGGGCGTGACGTTGACCAACCATCCAATCTAGCATGGATAGATATATCACTACTCCCCTATGTGCCTCCAATGGCATATTACGGGGCGACCTTTACCTTTACCTTCGCTAAGTTAAACAGGCGATTCAAAAAATTGTCCTTTATTCTGTCGAGGTAGCATAGGTGTATTCAACACTCTCACGGGCTGTGGATTTAACTGGAAGGGCTTCGGGTTGCTCATCACCACGACATGCGCCATGTCTTTGTCAGTTGTCAGGTGCGATGTAAAGGTCTC
Organism: Reticulitermes speratus; assembly: GCA_021186555.1. Lineage (NCBI taxonomy): Eukaryota > Metazoa > Arthropoda > Insecta > Blattodea > Rhinotermitidae > Reticulitermes > Reticulitermes speratus. Next base: position 21,403,264 of record JAJKFL010000010.1, read on the forward strand.
TGAGCTCCCAAATGAACAATAGCTTCAGTAGCTTCGTTTTTCACTTTACCCCCAAACACCCCCCCCCCCCCCCCCAAGATAGTTACGTTCCGAGCACCTGCTCTTTACTGTAATGTCAAGGTGCCGTGTGCACTGCGTTACCCTGAGAGGCTTAATTTCAAACAGTTACATCTTTGATTTGAGGCTTCCGCCGCGATGTAACTGAAATCTGTGACCTGGGTTATTACACGGCGTCGTATGGTAATTATTTACCGACGTTTCGGGACAACGTATCGGTCCCATCCTCACGGGTCAAGATTCCGAGTAGCAAAAAAAGGTACTTTCCTACTCGGAATCTTGACCCGTGAGGATGGGACCGATACGTTGTCCCGAAACGTCGGTAAATAATTACCATACGACGCCGTGTAATAACCCAGAAGACCACAGATTTCAGTTACATCTTTAATGAATGCGTGATTTCAGTCTTTCGCCGCCGTGTAAATGAGACCTTCGCTCTATTGGGATGTTACGCAGCGTAGATTGGTAGCTGTCGACGTTTTGGGACAGCGTATAAATGCTATCTTCAAGGGTCAAGAAATCCCTTGACCCTTGAGGATGGGACTGATATGTTGACCCGAAACGTCTGGAAGTAACTACCAATCTACGATGCGTAAAATTCCAGAAGAACAAAGATCTCATCTCTGTTAAGTTGGGTAGCGATTTAATATCAACCCGGTGGTTTTGTAGCCCATTCTGTATTCCCACATAGCCCATGAAAGGTATCGTTTGTGATATTCTCATTATACGTGACCCGCTGTACAAGATAACATTCAGATAAATCTGGTTCTTTTGCGGACTTCTGTTGTCAGTGACGGAAAAGTAATGATTAAGGCTTATATAAAAGGGAGCAGAAATAGAGAGAAGTGTTTTATTTAACGACTATGTTTCATGTTAAAATTATATACAGTCGGTGGTGGATGAAGGAAGTGTCAGCGTGGAGCATTGATGGAATGATATTGACAGGGGAACACTGACGTACCTGTAGTACTGCCACGTAGTCAACTGTCCGCAAAATGTCGATGTGAGTACAGCATCTAATACCCCATTGATACCTTGTGCTGTGATAGTTGTATTTTCAACTAAGTGGTACAATATATTATTAAATATAATACATGCACACGTATGTAGACGAAAATGATTACATTTTCAGTACTGAATGAATCCCTTCATATGTTACTACAGTCATACACAGGCATGTTGTAATAAGGCCGGACTTCACCAGCGTAAAATGAAGTGACATGCATAAGCAAACACATTACGATTTCTATCCATACAAAGCCTGTTATTCTGCCTAAAAGATGGTTATTTCTTTGCGAAAGGCTCAGAAATTCATTCCATTTACGATCAGTGTTGCCAATCTCTGTACGAGTCTCGAGAGACATTTTCATCTAACTTCCAGTCTTCTTCTTCTTCTTATTTTTTCTGCATGACAGGTTTCTTGTAAAATATAGCGATGTGGTTTAGCTTCGCGCTCCAATATGCAAATACATATTGGTAGAGTGTAGCAGGATGTTGGTGAAACCGGTCGGTAGTAAATATATACATTGCTGTGCCATTTGAATATATACGATATTATTGACGTAGCCGTAAGCTACAAAGCGCATTCATTCTAAGGGTACACGAGAGGGAACTAAAAAATGTGAAAATTAATCTTAATGGTGCATTTGAAACGAGTGTGAGGAGAGTTGTGTCTAAAGAAATGTGCATTTCTGTAAGCACTTGAACACAAGGATTGCTTCTGACTGCTGGACACTGATGTGATGTGTGTAGAGCACAAAATTGTTCACATACGCACAAAGTGGGGCGTTTCTTTTGGTTCTGTTTCTGAATCTGAAGACTTTCAGCAAACACATTAGCCACAAATAGTACTGAAATATAGCGTACACCTGAGTTACTTTCTGATATGTATCGTGACCATTGTTATAATGTTCTTGCTTGTTACTGAACTGTGTCGTGACCATGTGTTATAATGTTCTTGCTTGATACTGAACTGTATCATTACCATTGTTATAATGTTCTTGCTTCTTAATGAACTGTGTCGTGACCATTGTTATAATGTTCTTGCTTGAAACTGAACTGTATTGTCACCATTGTTATAATATTCTTGCTTGCTACTGAACTGTATCGTGACCATTGTTATAATGTTCTTGCTTCTTACTGAACTGTGTCGTGACCATTGTTATAATGTTCTTGCTTGTTACTGAACTGTGTCGTGACCATTCTTATAATGTTTTTGCTTGATACTGAACTGTATTGTCACCATGGTTATAATATCTTGCTTGCTACTGAACTGTATCGTTACCATTGTTATAATGTTCTTGCTTCTTACTGAACTGTGTCGTGACCATTGTTATAATGTTTTTACTTGATACTGAAGTGTATTGTCACCATTGTTATAATATTCTTGCTTGCTACTGAACTGTATCGTTACCATTGTTATAATGTTCTTGCTTCTTACTGAACTGTGTCGTGACCATTGTTATAATATTCTTGCTTCTTACTGAACTGTGTCGTGACCATTGTTATAATATTCTTGCTTCTTACTGAACTGTGTCGTGACCATTGTTATAATGTTCATGCTTCTTACTGAACTGTGTCGTGACCATTGTTATAACGTTCTTGCTTCTTACTGAATTGTGTCGTGACCATTGTTATAATGTTCTTGCTTCTTACTGAACTGTGTCGTGACCATTGTTATAATATTCTTGCTTCTTACTGAACTGTGTCGTGACCATTGTTATAATATTCTTGCTTCTTACTGAACTGTGTCGTGACCATTGTTATAATGTTCATGCTTCTTACTGAACTGTGTCGTGACCATTGTTATAACGTTCTTGCTTCTTACTGAATTGTGTCGTGACCATTGTTATAATGTTCTTGCTATTTACTGAATTGTGTCGTGATCATTGTTATAATATTCTTGCTTCTTACTGAATTGTGTCGTGACCATTGTTATAATGTTCTTGCTATTTACTGAATTGTGTCGTGATCATTGTTATAATATTCTTGCTTCTTACTGAATTTTGTCGTGACCATTGTTATAATATTCTTGCTTCTTACTGAACTGTGTCGTGACCATTGTTATAATGTTCATGCTTCTTACTGAACTGTGTCGTGACCATTGTTATAACGTTCTTGCTTCTTACTGAATTGTGTCGTGATCATTGTTATAATGTTCTTGCTTCTTACTATAACACACAAACAACAACTACTACTACTACTACTACTACTACTACTACTACTACATGTTTTTACACAAAACACATTAAAGAAAATATCAGGTAAAAAGAAGGGTACAGTTTTTCGTGTCTGCGCCGTGAAGGAGGCATGCATACAAGGGGAGTAGAGGTATGGCTCCACTCATTCGTAACCTCAGCACTAGATGTGTTTTGTATGGATTTGATTACAGCATTAACTTGGGGCACGCGGTGGCGCAGTTAGTTGATCACTGCGCTCCAAGCCGGTAGGTCGCGGATTCGATTCCCGATGGTGTAATTGGAATTTTACATTGACTTACTCCTTTCGGCCGCACTATGGCCGTGGGTTCGACTCAGCCTCTAACAGAAATGAGTACTAGGAATTATAACCTGGGGGGTAAAGGCGGCCGGTGCGTAGGCCTGACAACCTTACCACCTTCATGTGCCGATTGTCTAGACATTCTGGGAGCGTCAACCTCCTGGATCCCTAAGGGCCTATGCAGGCTTGTGATGGGATTGCTTTACTTTATAGGAAAGGGATACCTGAGTCAACATAGCTTCTGGGTTGCGGGTTCGAAGGCCGAGGATCCTTCCTTCGAATTACGACAGATAAATGAGTTTACGTTCTTTCCAAAACGCCATTTTGTTATCTGCTTTTAAACTCTTAGGACCTAGTGTTTACTTTATGTACCACCAGATTTAACATTAACAAATTCTACGTTCTGCCCACGCAGTGTATTTATGTGTTTTGTGTGGATCTCAGACGAAACAGTGATTATTTCACTGTACATCAGTAACTGACTGGTTTTTATAACCGAGACAGAGTGTGTTTACTACGCGGTACGAACTGAATATTATATTATATACACCTAAATCTCAGTGGTTACTGTATGTACCACCAGGTTTAACATTTACAAATTCTACGTTCTACCCACACAGTGTATTTATGTGTTTTGTGTGGATCTCAGAACAAACAGCGATTATTTCACTGTACAGCATTAACTGACTGGTTTGTATAACTGAGACGGAGTGTGTTTACTGCGCGGTACGAACTGTATTTATGTGTTTTTGTGTGGATCTCAGAACAAACAGCGATTATTTCACTGTACAGCATTAACTGACTGGTTTGTATAACTGAGACGGAGTGTGTTTACTGCGCGGTACGAACTGTATTTATGTGTTTTGTGTGGATCTCAGAACAAACAGCGATTATTTCACTGTACAGCATTAACTGACTGGTTTGTATAACTGAGACGGAGTGTGTTTACTGCGCGGTACGGACTGTATTTATGTGTTTTGTGTGGATCTCAGAACAAACAGCGATTATTTCACTGTACAACATTAACTGACTGGTTTGTATAACTGAGACGGAGTGTGTTTACTGCGCGGTACGGACTGTATTTATGTGTTTTGTGTGGATCTCAGAACAAACAGCGATTATTTCACTGTACAACATTAACTGACTGGTTTGTATAACTGAGACGGAGTGTGTTTACTGCGCGGTACGAACTGTATTTATGTGTTTTGTGTGGATCTCAGAACAAACAGCGATTATTTCACTGTACAGCATTAACTGACTGGTTTGTATAACTGAGACGGAGTGTGTTTACTGCGCGGTACGGACTGTATTTATGTGTTTTTGTGTGGATCTGAGAACAAACAGCGATTATTTCACTGTACAGCATTAACTGACTGGTTTGTATAACTGAGACGGAGTGTGTTTACTGCGCGGTACGAACTGTATTTATGTGTTTTGTGTGGATCTCAGAACAAACAGCGATTATTTCACTGTACAGCATTAACTGACTGGTTTGTATAACTGAGACGGAGTGTGTTTACTGCGCGGTACGGACTGTATTTATGTGTTTTGTGTGGATCTCAGAACAAACAGCGATTATTTCACTGTACAACATTAACTGACTGGTTTGTATAACTGAGACGGAGTGTGTTTACTGCGCGGTACGGACTGTATTTATGTGTTTTGTGTGGATCTCAGAACAAACAGCGATTATTTCACTGTACAACATTAACTGACTGGTTTGTATAACTGAGACGGAGTGTGTTTACTGCGCGGTACGGACTGTATTTATGTGTTTTGTGTGGATCTCAGAACAAACAGCGATTATTTCACTGTACAACATTAACTGACTGGTTTGTATAACTGAGACGGAGTGTGTTTACTGCGCGGTACGAACATTACATTTATCCCGTTGTACTATTGCTATGTAGTGCGATATCTGTGATGTTTCATGTATCACAAAACTGCATAACTGTGTGCCTTCTGTCTGTTGTCAGTGTACATTTGCTGTCAGTGAAGTCGATGGCCAGTGACGGTTCTGATATCAGAAAGAACTGGTTCAGGAAAACCTGTGCCCTCGAAACTGGAGTACATGTTTACAGTATTGTGACTTGTGATAGTTAATATTTCGGAGCAATATGCTGTGTCAATCTTCAGGGCAAGAGATGATGGCGAAGGCAGCAGTTACCTCCAACACTTGCTGTAGCATTATACAGAATGTCACAGTTTCAGTCTTGCCAATCAGAGATTGAAACATGTCTAAATATGTGTCAAGTGTTTGGTCATGTAAGTCTGTCAGTGACACACTGTTATATGTTTGTCAAGCTTTTCATTATACAAGGTTGTTACCAGTCTTCAGAAGTATTGCTAAGTCAGCCACATCTCGAGGGATACATACATACACACATACATACATACCTACATATATACACACATACGTACGTACATACATACAAACATACACACACATACGCCACAGTCGTTCTTTACGCTGTAGTTAGACACCTGACTTAGCACGTGTACCCAAAATCGTGTATAATCAGAACACCACACGTAAGTACTGCTGTGTGTGTCTATATGTATATATGTATGTATGTATATATGTATGTGTACATTACCAGCTTCACTCTATGCCACATATTCACACACGCTAAGCACTTTTCACCAATCGTGGACCCATTCACAGCAACACGTTTCTGATTCAAGTTCAAAGTCATCAAACTTACGGAATTTTCGGCCTTCAATAGGGCTTTATTTCGCGTATTTGTATTACCGTCAAACACATACACACGCACACGCGTAAAATAATTCGCCTAAAATGTGGTTATGAAGTACTGGTATTTTGAAATACATTCAAAGGTTAATATTGGCTTTCGAGAATTCTTGGATATTGAATTAAGGGATAGGTTTGGATTTCCTCTTAACAAAATGGATGCACTTGAGGAGTAGTTCGAATTTAAGTCCATAAATTAAATTTGAACTAAGAAAATAAAAAGTTATGTGGATTTTCATCTGTGTTCGTTAATGTCCGATCAGTCGTACGTCGTGTTTCGACATTTTAATTCAGTAACTGCTCTCAGGCCACGCATTCGAACAAGGAATGTTCGTAACTGAGAATATTGCCTCTCTTATACTGTCACTTCTTTGTTGAACAGAATTTTCATACTCAGAGGGAATGCAGTTGGCATAACCACAGGTCAGAACGCAACTCAGTGCGGCGGACCCTTTGTTAGGAAGCAGTGACTGGGCAGACGGTGTACAATAAACATCAAACAGCGGTAAGGCAGGTCAGTGTGTGCTTGTGTAAAAGGTCTTGTCAGCTAGCTCATGATAATTGATAAAGTAGAAGGTAGTGATATAATTTATCGTGCGGTGTATCTTACGTTGTGAATTACTGAGATATAAACACGTAGTATCAGAAGTGTGCAGCATTACACGACTGCCTTCGGAAGTTACTTAGTCTTTAGAGTACGCGACTCTTTGAAAATGTATTAAGGAGGTAGTAATTTTTACACTCCAATGCAGAGTGCGTGTGAAATTATTCGACTGACTTCAGTGGTGAGATCTTCACGTCAAAATAAAGAAAGCTCTTCATATAAACATAGGTCCTGAAAAAAAAAATTCTGTTAGTGTAATTGACAAGTATGTGTCATAATAAATACCTTAATTACATAATATTTTAATTATAACTGACATATTACATCTACAGTATGCATTCCCAATGTAATAACAGTTGAGTTCGTATGGTTTATCAACACACAATTCACAAAAGAACGCCGCATGGTCACCCCTGACCGTGGGGTGTCGCCCATTTTCAAAAGTTAGGGGTGGTTGCAAATTTTTTTTAACCTTAAGAATTTATTAGCGGAAGGATTCCTACCTTTTCAATTGCAGCTGATTACACTAAGTTTCTTAAGTGTCCCCACAGATACGAAATCTAAAGGATTCAGTTCGTCGAACATGGGGGATGTACCTGGAGGTGTAGTTGTTTGTGTACATATTATTGTATGAAGTTGTGCCTTATTTTGTTTCTGGAATTCTATCCCCGATTTGTGTCCAGGCATTTTGGAGACACACTGCACATGTAACCGCGTTTGGAGTACATTTTATAAAATATGTTTTAGGTATCAGACGTCGCCATGCCAAAACGCAAGCAGCCCCCAACTTTAAGGAATATGTCTATGCAGAAAGTGAGGGAGATGTTGCATGACGTACTGGGAAGGTGGATCAAAGACGTGAGTTGGGCAGAAAGGCGTGGCCCTCGGAATTACCGTCGACAAGTGGAGGATGTGAAGAAAGAATGTCACACGGTGAATGAACTTCTAACATCATTACCGATACATATTTTAGATGACCTGATGCCTCTAGTAGTAAGTGATTTTGGGCAGGAACTCTCGTTTCACCTGGAAAGGGATCGCGGACTTGAACGAAGTACAAGGCATGACAATGAAACGAGTAATGTTGTTTGTAGAAACATACTTACATCGGTGTTACTTCCTTCGACCAAACGTTTGAACATAATAATGTGGAACAGATTTGATCAGAGATATATAATTCAGACATTAAATTCAACACCTAATTTGACTAAATTAGTGTTTGATACTGGAGTACGATCTGACAACTCGTCACTCCTGGCCAGTAATATCTACCACCTAACACAGTTGGTGTCATTCACGTATAAGTTTTGCTGTACAGACCAAGTGGTACAGCAGTTGGCATTGCACTGCAGGAAGCTGGAGGAGATCGATGTGAGTAGCTCACGTGCAGTCACTAATGCTTCTGTTGAGCACCTAATGAAAATAAAAAATTTGAGCCACTTGAACTTATCATGGACATCAGTAACTTCCGAATCATATGGGTTCCTTATCTCAGAATTACCAAAACTCGCAAACATCAATTCGTCATTTCCAATTTCTGATGTTTTAAACAGTATTTCAAGTGAGAGTCTCCACAATATAACGTATATCAGCAGTCGCATATATGACGCCAGTATGCTAACACGTAAATGCCCGAACATTACAATCCTTAAAGTGGGATTTGTTGAAGGTGATCTGTCAAGTTTGGCCGCGTTGAACAAATTAGTGGAACTTCACATACAATATGGAGACTACCTGAAGGCTAATATGGAAACTGTACTGCAAGGTGTTGGTCGCAGGCTTGAACGGCTGTACCTGTATAGTGTTAAAAATGTAAATATGTCTCAGATCGTGACACTGTGTTCTTGTTTGCTTAGTCTCAAAATTGAATGTTGCACAACTGTTCCAACAGAGTTCTACACAACTGTAAGACGTGACCTTCCTCACTTCAAAAGTGTGAATAGTTTAATTATATATTTTACTCCTGGAAGTGAAGTTTACAACATGCCCCTGGGATATTACGTTAATTTGGAAGTATTTATGTGCAGTGGAGTTAAATTTTTGAGCGATGGTTTTGTAGATCAAGCTGTAAAGAACGGCGCATTCAGAAACATTAAACACTTTGAAGTGGTCGGAACTTGGGCGGGGGATTTGTCTATGCACACTGTTAGGCTGCTGTTAGACAACTGTGAACATCTGAAGACTTTGGGAATCTTGGCAACTTGGCGTCTTGTTACTGCACAGAATAGAAGGCACCTTGTATCTATAGTACAATTAGAAAACCTCGACCTCACAGTATTATAATAGTAAGTTGGCATATGTATTGCATATCTGTCAACTGTACTAGAGATGTGACGTTTGCTACAGAATAGGAGAAATCGTGTTGACTACATCTACGGATTTAAATATAATGCCCTAAATCTTAGGGTTATATTTAATGTAATATGTAATTTAAGTTGTAAAGTTCATTGTATCTGTGTACTCCTATATCAAGCAGCAATTTCGGTGTGTATGACGTAATATTTTTATGAAATAATTTGTCTAACTTGTGGAGGTCTGTTGCCATGTAAAACTGTAATCATTACCACTTCATTGCTAAAGTTGTTTTTCTGAGTAGGATCCTAATATTTATCTAAATGTTATGGTTTCGGAATTCGAGGCACAATTTTTATTGTCCTAAAACATTAAATTCTTTATAATGTGGTTAATTCACGTCAGGAATTTTAATTTCTACTTATATTGGGGATAATGTACATGTGGTTGTAAATTGCTCATGAGAAGAATTGAATATCTTTTTATGCTTTCTTTTTTCGATATCATATTTTCGTACGAAGGGATGCGAATAATAGCTTTAAGGACTTGCGTTCGTAAGTTAAAGTTAATATGGTGCCTGATGGACAATTTCTGTGGTGGAAGTTAATAATTATGTATACAGTCAAAATATGTATATGAAAATAACTTGTGAGATTGATGTCTAAAGACAATGGCTACTGTTTTAGTGTCTGATACATACAAAACCGGTAACTGTATGAGGCGTAACAACAATATTGGTTACTTTTGTATCTGTCATGTTCTTGACATTGTACGTTTTAATGTGTTCCATGTTCTAATAAATATATTTTAACTGTCAAAGGCGCTAAAATTTTTTACCCTAGCCTTTCAACTCCATTAATTAGATATTTCTAATAATGCCATTAATACAGCTAATGTCACTGTCATTACCATTACCACACTCGTTACAACAATGTCACACATGTCGTGTTCAGTTCGCAGTGTGTTCACAAGGCAGTGTACAGTTTACTGTCTGTCTGTGTGTCCCCAGTTCCCACTAAATCCTGTTCCCGTTGCTGTACGACGCATTACAAACCACCAACTAAACCTAAGTTACAACAATGTCACACAACATTTAAATCACCCATGTCCACTGTAGCTACAGCACAGTAGGAACCAACACGTGACACTGCTAGCACGGCTGTCACTGCAGCTGTGTGATGACTGTTGACGCTATATATAAACATGCTATATATTATTATAGTTACTATTTATTGCTGCATTCGTCATACGTTTGCAGTGCACTGCATCTCAATTCCAGGAAGTCTTCGCAATGTTGCTAATTTACATCCTCCTGCTCAGTTAGTGTACGTCAGCAGGTAATGTACATTATTATTATTATTGTGATGTATATGTAACGTAAATATTGACAGGCATCGTGTTTATTGTCTGTTAGTCTAACGACATGTATTTAACACTAGAACTGCATTACATTCATGTGAATTGTTCTGAAACAATTTAATAAGAGCTGGAAACTTTAAATACATGAGGGTGGCTTGCTGGACCTGTTGTTTGATTACTGACGCAGCGCTTATACACAAAATCTCGTGTAATCAGAACACCCTGTAGACACTGCTATTCCCCTCACTATACAGTTATATCAATCCTATGTCTATTGTTATGTGTATGTGTGCAGCATAAAGCATTACATATTACGTCAACCTGCAGTCACTTTACATTGCTCCCTTTGTCCCTCAGCACTCTACACTTACCACGCTCAATCCCTGACACATGTTCATACAAGCTAAGCCTCTTACCAGTTATGTGTCTACACACGGTAACACGCTTATGATTCCTGATCACAGTCAACAAACCTAAGGCACATCCTGCCTTCATATAGGACGTTGTGTAACGTCTTCTTATTTCGTCGCCGAACACACACACACAATCACGCATGCGCATAAAAGGATTTCGTATGAAACGCATATCTGATGTATCAACATTTTTAAATTAATGTAGCGGTAAATATTGCCATTCGCAAATTATTGGACATTATATGACAGTGTAACTTGGCATTTCCTCGTACGAAAATTCGTGCATTGGAAGTGTAGCTGGAATTTAAATTCTTGAGGTAAAATGTACCTAAAGAATTGTAATGTAATTTGTAAATTGTGGTGCGTTCGTCAGTGTCCGATGAATGTTGCGTCATGTTTCATTATTCTAAATTAAGTAACTATATTCATGACACGTAGGCGAAAATGAAATTTTGTCACTTATAAAATTACCACTCATACATACTGAATTGTGTGTAGAAAGAAATGTCCCTTCTCAGGGGGAATTTTCTAGTCATAAACGCAGGTTAGACATTTCCACAATTCGGTAGACCCTGTGTTAGTTGGCAGTCAGTGGACAGACGGTGCACAGTAAACATCAAACAGCTGTAAGGAAGGTCAGTGTATGGTAGTATAAAAGGGCTTGTCAGCTGGCGCATGATAATTGAATGATAATTGATAAAGTAGAAGGTAATGATACAAATTATCGAGAGTTGTGTATTAATTTCTTAATTATCGAAATATAAACAAGTAGTATCAGAAAGAGTGTGCAGCATTACACGACTGCCTTCGGAAGTTACTTGCAGGGTGACATAGGGTGGTATTTGGTCATTGTTATTTGTGTTTTAGATTTTTGTTCGTAATTTGACAAGTGACGTGATATGCAAGGTGTTTTCAACAGTACTGTGATTGGGAAGTATCAGAGTGCAGTGTCTGTACAGAAGTTCGCGATAAGGATCGATCAAATTTAGAGCAATGATTTAGCAAATATATAGATCGTGCGTCAGTTACTTCACAACATAATTGTAAAGTAGTAAGATGTTGTGCAGTAAAGGTAAATACGGCCTGCATAGCTACCTACTGTTGGGCAGTAAAGGTAAATACGACCTGCATAGCTACATACTGTTGGGCAGTAAAGGTAAATACGACCTGCATAGCTACCTACTGTTGGGCAGTAAAGGTAAATACGACCTGCATAGCTACATACTGTTGGGCAGTAAAGGTAAATACGACCTGCATAGCTACCTACTCACTCCACTGTATTTATAACAGACCATAACGATAACTGTTTTTTGTTTTTTGCAAATCGATGTTTAACTCTGAATGACTTTCGAGTGACATCTTATTTGTTACATTGCAATAACCAGTTTTCATATAACTCCACCCTTCTTGTACTAACGTAATTTTGACTTAGGTTACGTAACACTTTGAAATATTTACCTTGACATATAATTATCTGTTTTATTCTAATTTCACCGTGCATTTTTGAATATAAATACTTTGTTACGCGAAGAACGCATTTATTAGCGTAACAAAGTGATAAAAGAAGTCTAGTGGAACATGGCAATGACTATACTCCTTTACACAGAACCTATATATGTACGTATTTTATAAACAAGCAGTTATGACACCCCCTGAGGATGGCTTATCGATAAGTTGAAACACGTGTAGGGGTTTTATATATTTTATAGAATATTTTATTATTCTTATATAAATAGAGAATTTAGTTGCTGTAAAACAGTATTTGGATATAATTATCTGGTTTTCGTAATAACTGTTCATATTCAGTAAACTCCGTTAAGTTTCTGGGACCCAGAATTGGATTTTAGGCAGGAAATGGCGGACTTTCATAAACTTTCAATGCCAAACAGTCAATTTTTAATCTCGAAAAATTAGGTGGTGTAATTGAACTTAGTATTTAAACACGTGTTTTTATATACGAGAGTTTGAAGCACGATGGAATGACGAGTAAGGGCCTATATTGTGGTATTATATTAAAGATTGTATAATGAGATATAAACAAGTGCGTTCCCTCACGCAATGTGCTGACTTCAGAAGTGTGCCAGATGTTGCAGCTTACTGACAGTGACTGTGAACGTTCTGTAGACAGTCGTGTTACAGCGCTATAAAATGAGACATAGCGACGTATCAGAATTATAACTGAGGCAGTCAGAACAGAATATCCAGACTAGAGATGGCTGTGTTTTTGCGTATAATTGTATAGGCATCGATGATGATTAGAAGATAATCACGTGATATATTCTGCTGTTGTACTTGTCAGCAATACATTTATGTTGTGGAGACGCCTGCTAAGTAACGTTTCTCCTAATAATATGAAGGCAGATTTAAGTCAAACCATCCAGTGCACAAGAAATACTAACAAAAGTATATTTGTAACGCCTCTCATATGATTCGGCAATGAAGTTTTATCGTCAGAGGACAACTTGATTGCCGAAACGTATGTAGGGTTTACAAATATACTTTGGTATTAATTTTTGCGCTTTGGATTGTTTGACTTAAAGTTGTGACAGTACACGGTACATATAATATAAACTTAAAGTTGTGACAGTACACGGTACATACAATATAAACTTAAAGTTGTGACAGTACACGGTACATATAATATAAACTTAAAGTTGTGACAGTACACGGTACATATAATATAAACTTAAAGTTGTGACAGTACACGGTACATATAATATAAACTTAAAGTTGTGACAGTACACGGTACATATAATATAAACTTAAAGTTGTGACAGTACACGGTACATATAATATAAACTTAAAGTTGTGACAGTACACGGTACATATAATATAAACTTAAAGTTGTGACAGTACACGGTACATATAATATAAACTTAAAGTTGTGACAGTACACGGTACATACAATATAAACTTAAAGTTGTGACAGTACACGGTACATATAATATAAAATTACAGTTGTGACAGTACACGGTACATATAATATAAACTTAAAGTTGTGACAGTACACGGTACATATAATATAAACTTAAAGTTGTGACAGTACACGGTACATACAATATAAACTTAAAGTTGTGACAGTACACGGTACATATAATATAAACTTAAAGTTGTGACAGTACACGGTACATATAATATAAACTTACAGTTGTGACAGTACACGGTACATATAATATAAACTTACAGTTGTGACAGTACACGGTACATATAATATAAACTTAAAGTTGTGACAGTACACGGTACATACAATATAAACTTAAAGTTGTGACAGTACACGGTACATATAATATAAATTTAAAGTTGTGACAGTACACGGTACATATAATATAAACTTAAAGTTGTGACAGTACACGGTACATATAATATAAACTTACAGTTGTGACAGTACACGGTACATATAATATAAACTTAAAGTTGTGACAGTACACGGTACATATAATATAAACTTAAAGTTGTGACAGTACACGGTACATACAATATAAACTTAAAGTTGTGACAGTACACGGTACATATAATATAAACTTAAAGTTGTGACAGTACACGGTACATATAATATAAACTTAAAGTTGTGACAGTACACGGTACATATAATATAAAGTATAAAGGCAGGTCAAACTTTTTGTTGTGATATTTCACCGAGACTTCAGTTAAGCTGTTGTTAAGAAACATTGCAGAATAATATTGTCATCACAGCATGTACTGAGAGGCGGTGTTGACTACCGAGTAGATCGGAACGTAGTTACGTCCTACAATCCATCTAATGTACACTGAGGCGAACTCACCCAGCAAGCATGTAAAAATTTAATAAAGGTTTTTAATAGAGCCTTTATAGTACGCGACCTTTTGAAGATGTATTAAGGAGGTAGTAATGTTTACACTGCAATGCAGAGTGCATGTGAAATTATTCGACTGACTTCAGTAGTGAGATCTTCACGTCAATTCAAAGAAAGCTGTACATATAAACATAGGTCCTGAAAAAAAATGTTCTGTGAATTTAATTGACAAGTATGTGTCATAATAAATACCTTAATTACATAATTTAATTATAACTGACATAATACATCTACAGTATGCATTCCCAATGTAATAACTGTTGAGTTCGTATGGTTTATCAACACACAATTCACAAAGAAAGCCGCATGGTCACCCCTGACCGTGGGGTGTCGCACATTTTCAAAAGCCAGGGGTGGTTGCAAACTATTTTTAACCTTAAAAATTTAGTAGCGGAAGGATTCCTACCTTTTCAATTGCAGCTGATTACACTAAGTTTCTTAAGTGTCCCCACAGATACAAAATCTAAAGGATTCAGTTCGTACCTGGAGGTGTAGGTGTTTGTTTACATATTATTTTATGAAGTTGTTCCTTATTTTGTTTCTGGAATTCTATCCTCGATTTGTGTCCAGGCATTTTGGAGACACACTGCACATGTAACCGCGTTTGGAGTACATTTTATAAAATATGTTTTAGGTATCAGACGTCGCCATGCCACAACGCAAGCAGCCCCCAACCTTAAGGAATATTTGTATGCAGAAAGTGAGGGAGATGTTGCATGACGTACTGGAGGGATGGATCGAATCATTGTGTCTGGGACAATGGTATAGCCTTCGGAATTTCCGTTATGAAGCGCGGGAAGTGAAGAGAGAATGTCAGAGGGTGAATGAATTTCTATCATCATTACCGATATACATTTTAGATGACCTGTTGCCTCTAGTAGTAAGTGACTTTGTGGAGGAACTCTCAGCTCAGTACAACCGGGATCGGGATCGCAGACTTCAACGAAGTACAAGTTTTAACAATGAAGTGTATAATGCTTATAGATACGTGCTTAAATCGGTGTTACTTCCTTGCACCAAACGATTCAACACAAGAATAAGTACCGTTTTTGAGCAGAGACTTATAATTGAGACATTAAATTCAACACCTAATTTGACTAAATTAGAGATTGATACTGGAGACGAAATTGACTACTCTGTTCTACTGGCCAGTAATATCCACCACCTAACACAGTTGGTGTCATTCACGTATAACTATTGCTGTACAGACCGATTGGTAAAGCAGCTGGCATTGCACTGCACTAAGCTGGAGGAGATCGATGTGAGTTACTCACTTGCAGTCACTAATGCTTCTGTTGATCACCTAATGAAAATAAAAGATTTGAGCGACGTAAACTTAATGTGGACATCAGTAACTACCGAATCATATGCGTCACTTATCTCAGTATTACCTGAAATTGCTAACATCAAATGTTCATTACCAATTTGTAATGTTTTAAAGAGTGTTGACAGAGAGTGTCTCGAGACGATAAACTATATCAGAGGTCCTGTCTGTGACACCAATATTCTAACACGTATGTGTCCCAACATTACAATTCTCATACTGCTCAACGTGAACGTGGATCTGTCAAGTTTGACTGAGTTGGGCGGATTATTGGAACTTGGCATAAATAATGGAGACTACCTGAGGTCTAATATGGCAACTGTACTGCGCGGTGTTGGTGACAGGCTTCAACGGCTGGACCTGTGTAGTGTTAGAAATGTAAATATGTCTCACATCGTGACACTTTGTTCTTGTTTGCTGAGTCTCAAGATTGAATAATGCACAACTGATCCAACAGATTTGTACACAACTGTAAGTGGTGACCATCCTCACTTCCAAAGTTTGAATAGTTTAATTATATATTGGACCTCTGTAAGTGAAGGTTACAACATACTCCTGGGATATTACGTTAATTTGGAAGTATTTATGTCCGATGTTGACGTTTTGAGCGATCTTTTCGTAGCTCAAGCTGTACAGAACGACGCATTCAGAAACATTAAACAGTTTGAAGTGACCGGAATTACATCGGGTGATTTGTCTATGGACACTGTTAGGCTGCTGTTAGACAGGTGTGACCATCTGAAGACTTTGGGACGCTTGGCAACTTGGAATCGTGTTCCTGCACGGAATATAAGGGACCTTAAGAGAAGAATAAGCTCGGAAAACCTCGACCTTACAATAATAAAGTAGTAACTTGAGAGGTTTCTTACTGTGTCTATGTCAGCAATTATAGAGACAAGATGTTTGCTACAGAATAGGGAAATCCTGTTTTCTGCATTTATCGATTGAATAATAATGTCATAAATTTTATGGTTACTTTTTTAAGTAAGATTTGTTTCAATGTAATAATTCGTTTTGTAAGTTTTATCTTGTATTTGAAGCAGAATGTTCGCTGTATTTGAAGCAGAATGTTCGCTGTATTTGAAGCAGAATGTTCGCTGTATTTGACCCAGAATTGCGGCATTATTCCGCGTATTCAAAAGCTACACAACTTAATGATCACAGATATTTGACCATTCCTAGGGATTTTATGTTTTTATGTAGGTTCCTTACATCACTGGATGATAAGATATGACTGTCATCCTTCTATTGTGTCAAGTCTATATACAGGGCATACACAAAAGAATGGTGCGGTTTCAAAAGTGAATAAATAAGTGATACCGCACCATTCTTTTGTGTATGCCCTGTATTAAGAAGCCTGAACCTATAGCTTACCTGCTGAACGCTGTAGCCATTTTAACTACGTATGTAAACTGTTATCAAGAAGCAAGTTCTATATTTGGCTTATGAGCTTTCTGAGGATGGCACAGACGTGCCGAAACATGTTGGATTAGTGAAAGACCATAAATTTAAATGTTTTTTTACCTTGAGTGCATGAAGATGTTTTTATAAATTAATGTTAAGGAGATGCAAGAGATGAATGATTTCAAAATTTTTGTTGTCAGTTACACTTAAGAAGATGCGTTTCCCTGTTACACCACTTTTAGTTTCAGTATTATAATTAGGTAGAATTTGACGAGATTGACCGCTTTAAGGCGCTGTGTTCATACGTTCATTTTAATATCATGCCTGAAGGTATGCTAGCTGTTACTGAAGTCAATACTTATAAAACTGCCAAAAAATTTCTTTCGAAATTTTGTCTCACGACAACAAAGTATCATGACAGTAGCTATTGTTTTAATGTCTGCTATATCCCAAGCCGTTAAATAAATGACACGTAACAGCAATACTGGTTATTATGTATAATTGATGTGCTGGAATTTGTAGAATTTAAGGTATTTGGGGATTTGAATAAATACTTTTTAACTATCAAAGACTGTAGAGTTTTTAACAAGAATTTCACCTTTATTAATTAAATATTTCAAAGAATGCTATTAATACAGCTAATGTCACTGTCATTACAATTACCACACTCGTTACAACAATGTCACACATGTCGTCTTCAGTTCGCAGTGTGTTCACAAGGCAGTGTACAGTTTACTGTCTGTCTGTGTGTCCCCAGTTCCCACTAAATCCTGTTCCCGTTGCTGTACGACGCATTACAAATCACCAACTAAACCTAAGTTACAACACGTCACACAACATTTAAATCAGCCATGTCCACTGTAGCTACAGCACAGCAGGAACCAACACGTGACACTGCCAACACAGCTGTGTGATGACTGTTGGTTGTTACTGGAGCTGGACGAAATTAGGAAAGGGGTTTGAGTTAGTTTAAATTGAGATGATGGGAAATTAATATTTTATAGGAATTCGATTTTCGTACTGCCCAGAAGATGGGGCTGACATCTCTTCCGAAACCTACGTAACAATGCAATCAGCACGTCATACCGCAGACGACTGTTACCTACATAGCTGTAATTATACAATGTGCGCTGTCTGTAAACATTGCTTTGTTTACTTCGTCTGTATACGTCAAAGGATGTAAAGTGCTGGGGCACCGACATGTTTGTTGATATATTGTGCAGCTGTAAGTTTGCTGGTTTTAATTTTGTATCAATATAAAATGGAGAAGTAAATACATTGTTGATTAAATGCTAAACTTTGCACCGTTAAATGAAATAGAAACTTGTGTAAAGAATTAAGTATAATTGTTTGGACCATTGTCAACAACTGTTCGGTTATGACTATAAATAAGACTCATTTAGAGAACATCGAATTGTCGATTAGAAAATGTTTTACCTTTTAAATATGCGAAAATACTTTAAGGGTTTAAATGTGTGAGGATTTCAGCGGGAGGATTCAGAATTTGCAGTCTCTGAATACTAATTTTCATCCAACAAGAACGGCGAAATATCCGAATTTAGTAGACATTCCACTGACTTTATTAATCTTCACTTTGCGAAAGGCTGAGAAATTCATTCCATTTACGATCAGTATTGCCAATCTCTGTACGAGTCTCGAGAGACATTTTCTTCTAACTTTCAGTCTTCTTCTTCTTCTTCTTCCTGCATGACAGATTTCTTGTAAAATATAGCAATGTGTTTTGTGTGGATCTCAGAGCAAACAGCGATTATTTCACTGTACAACATTAACTGACTGGTTTGTATAACTGAGACGGGGAGTGTTTACTGCGCGGTACGGACTGTATTTATGTTTTGTGTGGATCTCAGAACAAACAGCGATTATTTCACTGTACAACATTAACTGACTTGTTTAAATAACTGAGACGGGGAGTGTTTACTGCGCGGTACGGACTGTATTTATGTGTTTTGTGTGGATCTCAGAACAAACAGCGATTATTTCACTGTACAACATTAACTGACTTGTTTAAATAACTGAGACGGAGTGTGTTTACTGCGCGGTACGAACTGAATATTTATATGTACACACCTAAAGCCCAGTGGTTACTATATGTACCACCATGTTTAACATTCACAAATTCTACGTTCTGCCCACACAGCGTATTTATGTGTTTTGTGTGGATCTCAGAACAAACAGCGATTATTTCACTGTACAACATTAACTGACTGGTTTGTATAACTGAGACGGAGTGTGTTTACTGCACGGTACGGACTGTATCTTTATATG